>JAMLFY010001268.1:0-15343 GCA_030441495.1 Dalbergia oliveri
TTCAATCATAAAGATATATTCATTAACAAGCGTTGATTAAAGCAAGGAAGATCAAAAGAAGTCCAGAAATTGAAAAATAGCTCTTCAGAAAGCATGTTTCTTGTTAAACGGTGAATTCAAATCAAGTCAAATGAAGACAAGGATCTACGACATCTAACTTTTTAACTTGGTCAACCGTTCCAGCTTCTAGAAGAAAATGTTTATAACCTCATTCAGAAAGTAAAAAGTAGTTTCTAAATATAGACTCAGAAACCTCTATTTAACAATGGTCTCTGCAACCACAAAAGTGGCTCTGACATAGTTGAGTTACTCTTCTAGACTGCATTTCCAAAACATATTAAGAAGATCAACACGTGTCACTAGGAAAACATATCAAGGGCATTGGTCATAAATGAGAGATCAAGTATAAAAGGAGATGACGTGCAACTCAAGACTTCTAAAAAAAAAGCCTTGTGCTAAAATGCTGAAAAAGAAAGAACTCTTCTTCATCTTCTGTAAAGTCATTATAGCTTGTAATCAGTTTCATCTTCTGGAAAAATCTTCTTCTGAGTTCTTATTAGATAATACTTTCTTTCTAGGAAGAATAGTTAGAAAGAAGTCACCCAAGTTTTCAGCTTATACACCGTTTTGACTTAAGAAAACTTGAGTGTTTGATAGTTGGAGTGAACTAACCCACAAAAATGATCCAGAAGTGATCATTGTAAGGTAGCTTGGAAAGGCTAGTCAAAGACTACTTTGAAGTGGTAGTAGAGTGTGCTACGTTACACGAGATAGCTTGAGAAAGCTATAGAAAGACTATCTAACTTTTTCTGGGTTGAGAAAAGTTTAGTTAATGGAACTCAATAGGTTTACATGACTAGGGGAGGGGCGTAGAGGTCCTTCCCCTACTTGTTTGCATTGTTTGCTATGGAATTTGTTTGTATTTTTAGAGATTGCAAGATATACATATTGTGGAGTTATAAGAGAATGTGCTCTAGAATGGTTTTTAGAATTATATGAATTATATGTAATTGTTAAGTTGTGATTGTTTAAATATGTCTATTATGTTGTGTCATTTAAAAATATCTATGATTGTTGAATGCATTGATTAATTGGTAATGGAAGATCCTAATTTAAGTGGAAATGTTATCAAAGTTTTGTGAACTTTTTCTTAGGCAAATAAAATTAAAAGTAATTTGAAAGCAATTGAATTAAAAACATTTAAATTAAAGACAAATAAAATATGTTTAAAAGTAATAATGTAATGTCTTTAAAAAATTGTAGAGTTTAGGGTTACTCACACACAATGTTTCCTTCAAACCGATCATGGATATATTGATAGATTGCATCCTAATAGAGGGGGTTAAACGGGAAGTCTATAGGGCGTTGAAGAATTTATGAGAGTAGCATGTCAAACATAACAGTTCATTAATGAGGCAAAAGTTAGATATCCATGTAATAATTACAAATATAGAAAGTATTTAGATGATGATACCACAAGGTTTCATTTGTACAAGTGGGGATTCATATCTAAATATTAGATTTGGACCGAGCATGGGAAGGTAATTAATGCAGGATCAAGTGGATATGTTTCATATTGGAAGTGGTTCTAGTGGGGTCTAGATAGCTGAGGACAATATAAGTAATGTGGCATGGGAGGATAATCTGTGTAGACATTGAAAAATGGTTTTTGATGCTGCTAGTCCTAAATTTGGTGCATTATTCTCAGCCTTCAATTAAGGAACCCAACCAAGATGCCGCTACATTTTAAAGCCTGTTAAAGGCTACAAATCAACCTTTATGAGAGGATTGTGAGCTCTCCAAGTTATCATTAGCAGTTAGATTTTGACTATTACGTCTAAAGGGAAAGTCAAAGTTCTTTTGATCAATGGGTTGCATTGATGAGTAAGCTAAGTCTGGATCCAGATGTAATTACAAAAGATTTTTACCAAGCTGAAAAATTAGTTTCTAAACTTAGGTTGAAGGACATAAAGATTGACTATTGCTTAAAAGGCTGCATGCTTTATTATAAAGATGATGTTGAATTGACCGAGTGTAAGTTCTAACGAGCCTAGGTTTAAACACAAGAGATGATGAGAATAACCCTAAACTTTTAGATTAATAGAGGTGTTAAATAATATATGCAACAACATTTTGCACTAACTCTAAATTTATATATGTAATTATATCTTTTTGTAGATTGTGAAGTTGTTTCAGGATGGTTGGTAGAGGTAGGCAAAGGCCGACCTAAGAAGGTTGGTTTAGCCACCACCACCTACACCACCGCCTCTACCACCCCTCCATCACCACCCCTTCACCACCTTCACCACCGTCCCTACCACCACCACCTTTCCCTTTCCGATAATGCCCACTCCTGGATATGTTTGGCTTCCACCTCCACTCTACTCCCAGTCACATCTTATCCATAGAAATGACCTCAGCAAGCCCTACCACTCGGCTCAACTCCCAGCCCCACATACCATTAGACCCCTGTGACCTCAAGTGGGTCACAAACATGAGACACAGAAAGTAGGCTACTCAAGCTATATAGTAGACCGCTTTGCTAGCTTAGGCTAAATGGTAAAGACTAGTAAGTTGAAACATGTTTCCTATTACATATTTTAATTTTAGATTGCATATGATGTTTAAAATATCTTCATTGTATTTAATTTGGTTCATATATGTAATAGCTTTTATCTTTTTCATGAGAGCTTCCGAATTACAAAGGTTATATAGAGTAGGTATAACCACCCATGGCCAACTGAACCAACATCCCAAAAGATGTTAAGGAGATGTGGTGGAGGAGTAAAAGGTAATGCTATATAATCTATTTTATCATGTTAAAATCATGTTTATTTATCCATATGCTTCTTATTATTTATATGTTATGAGTTTTATATATGTAGAGGTCCTTTTACATCCTACCAGAGCATGAGGATCAAGAAGTCTTGGAGGATTAGGTCCTCCAAGAGCTTCTTGGACATGTTTCACGATGTCCACAAGAGGCATATAAGTAGCTCTTGGCTCAAATGGTGCCACCCTCCATGAGTTGTAGGGCCATTGGACATCCAACTTACATTCAAGGACAGGTCCAGAAAGCCAAGACAAACCAGGCCTTAGTGAAAGGTCACTATACACTATCCGTTGAGCACTCAGGAGGGACCCAAAAACGGATGACAACTTTAATCTTTTTAGATTTAATATATTATTAACTTACTTCATTTGAATTGTAGTAAATATGTTATTATGATTTTAGTATACATTTTTATGTAGGCTAGGTAGTAAAATCGCCTTTCCACCTAGAGGGAGTTGTTTGAGAGACCTACAACCAAAAGGGCAAGATGGGGGAGATAGGAGAGGTGTGGGTTGATCCTCGTTCGAGGCAACATACGTAAGTCTAAAATCGAACCCCTTAGTATTTAATTTTTATTACTTTTTCATTTATGTTATACTTTTTACTCACAATATGTTTTATCTATTTTTCTCTATAGCATGAATATACAAAGTTATGGGAGGGTATAGACCCAGGACTAGACCTAATTGGCAGAGGCTTGGGCCCGATGCTAACATCCCTCCCCCAATGAGGATATATGGGCACAAGTGGTCAGCCCTGAAGGGTCGCCTAGAGGAGGGGGTACTCCCCAGAATAGGTCCCTGTCCTCCTCCACTAGGCGAGGCGTTAGAATAATGCCTTGCAGGAGCATATGCGTGCCCCAAATTAGGAGCTGATAGCAAACAACTTATCCAGTAGCAGGAGCAGGAGCAAAGTTTTTCCAGGAGTCAAAGAGCAGGCAACGAGCTAGCAACGGTTGAGAATGAGCTTAGATCTAACAATTGAAGATGTCCATGGAGAGCAGGACAGAAGTCCAAGAAAGAAAAGTATATTAAAAAAGATGCAGAAGAAATTACCTCTATGTGATGAGTTTCTTTAACAACATGAAGCCCCCCAAATGTCACTCTGATCCATTATTGAGGGTTCCTCATCTGATGATAATCATAACTCTAACGAGTCATAACTACAATTACGATACGAGGACTTCAACTAGTCTTTTTGTATTTCTATTACATTTTGGATTTTTTTTTAATAGTTATTGCACTTTTTATTTGCATTTATTTTATTCTGTATCTTACTATCAATATTGTTTATGTCATTAATTTGTTTATTTAATTACCATTTCATTACTTCCTTATTTCATATCATTTTAATTTATAATTAAATTATTATGTAAATAAAAATAATAAATAAATGTCAAACAATTAGATAGTTTGTATAAATTCTTCACATACGATAATGTAATGTCTTGCAAAAAATATTACCAATGGGTACATCCGTCGAAAATAAATAAATTTTTTAATTGTAAAAACTAAATAAATATTAAATACCCATTGATAAGAAATAAATAAGATTTTTTTTGTTTTCAAAATCATGGGGAAGGGAGGGGGACTAATTATTCTATCCAAAACACACGTAAAATGTTCAGTGCAATGTGTTTTGTATGTGATTTTACGAATACGTTTTCTAGCCAAAAGTATTAGTATTTAATGAGTATGTTAACTTTGCCCATCACAGACTAAATGCATTAAGTTTCAACATTTTAAACGTGCATCCAACGTCAATCGACCTGAAATTTTTTACCTATAAGCCTGATTAAAATTATTATAATAACAGAGTGCTATATTAACATCAATAGAAGTGGACAGCAAAATTTTTATCTCACTGCAAGACTTGCAAGGCTACCAATGGATTTATTGGCGGATTCAAATTTTATCGATGAGTATTTAATATTTATTTCATAGAAGTCACCTACAATGGGCATTATTATTTCTCTTCTTTGACCCTAAACCATGATGGTGTGGAAGCAGCTCTCTAGATAATCAATGGTCTAAAGCAATTCCCACCAAATGACAGCCGATCATAGCCTTTGAACTAGTAGCTCGTAGTTGTCACATTGAAAGTGAATGACTGATATTAAGTCTTTATCATGGAAATAATAGCCATTGTGGTGACATAGACATGTCATTGCGTGCCACGTGCCTGGCAGAGTTACCCACCATGCCTACCATTTGGAATATGAGGAGTAACAATTCGAGGCGATAATAATCATAAACTCAAACTTGATAAGCTCATGTCGTCTTCCTTGTATGATAATCAAGCTTGGGGTTGTAAATTGAACCATATTTTGGGCCTATAACTTGGCCCATTAGCTCACTAGCTAAAAAGTTTTGAGAGCGCGAGCTTTAGCTGAGAATATGTATATGTTTGTATCCATGTGCAAGGAGCATAAGTTCAACTAGAGCTTTCGACATGGTTTATGGCCCGCGAGCCAACCTTCTGACCCACTTAAATGGTGGGTTGGGCTGATAAAAATTAAACTCACTTAAATCCAGGTTGATTGGACCCAGCCCGTTTCAGCTCTGTTATGTGGGTTTGAGCCTGGTTGACTTATATTAGCGGGAAAAAACTCCCCTACTTGATCCAAGCCCATCCAAGCTTTTCTGTACACTATAATGAAAGAAAAACCTAGCCCTTCTCTTCGTTGTCCATAAAGCATAGCGCCACCACCCATTCTCCATCTTCTCGCCATCTGAATTGTGCTAGCCCCATTCTTCTCTTCTGCTGTCCAAGTTCGCATCCCTTCTGAACGTTGCTCTATTCATGTTTGGTGTCCCTTCCACTGCATCATTGTTGCTCGCATCTCCTACGTCATCTCGCCTGCATCGCCTATGCCATTGCGAGTCCGATGGTGGCTCAATAAAGTTGCTGGCCGCAGAGATCCCCGCCTCAGTTGATAGTACTGTGGGTTTCAAGATTTGTACCTTATTTGTGGGTTTTGGATTGGGATGTTGACTTTGAATCTAATCATATGAATGTGTTTTTTTAGTGTTTTTTCAACACATTATGATTATCTAGCTAGGTTACTGCTAATATTAGGTATATTTTTTTTTTCATTTTACATTTTTTATCCTCTTTTTTTGGAAAAATATTTTAAATATTTTTATATTTTTAAATAATTTTTCTATGGCATCAAATTTTTTAGTTTTTATTTTTTAAAATTTTTTTTCTGAACCAACCCGAATAACACACCAACTCTAGTGGATTGAGTTAGGTTGGCATTTTCACTGGTCACTACTAAAGTGAGCCAACCCAGTTCACCATTCTAGCCCGTGACCCATGGTGGGCAACCTAATGAATCCTGTAGCTCACTTTGACGGCTCTAAGCTCAAGCTCAACATATGAATAATAAAAGCCCTTGGAAACGGGAATTGCTTGAGATCTTCCGTACAGATGAATCTAGCTCCAACACCAACAACTCCATTTAGACAAGACTCACTCGTAACTTCAAATGTATCTCTTCTCTCCTTCTAAAGATAAGTATTCCATCTAGTTTTTCTTGCATCTATGTAAAATTATCATTAACTTGAACATCAAAATCTTTTACAAGTATAGGGACACTACAAGTTCGGAGTTACGAGAAACAAAGTCGACCACTTAATAACCAAGTCAAAACGACTTTAATGTTATTGTTGTTACTTTCAATTTTAATTCAAGTATCTTTTCTCTATAGTCATGAATTATTTTCAAAGTTAAATATAAAACTAATAAAATAAAATAAAATAAATAGTACCGCTATTCTTGCCTAGGAATTCTAGTTGGGTGCAGGTCTCCTAATCGTCCATGTGGTAGATGATGAAGTACATCATGCAAAGGCATCTGATATCTGGAAGTGTTAAATGAGTCAACCCACCCATGTGAATTAGGGCCAAAAAGCCCACTAGCCCATTTATAAAATTTTTTAATTTTATCAACTCTTTAAATGGGTTGGCTCCACCGATGGGCTAGCATTGACCCACCTATAGGTTAAACTTAGTCCACACAAACTAGCCCACAAAGAAAAGTTTTAGATTTTATATTTTTTTAAATGAGTTGGCCCTAGCCCATATAACATATATTTAATAAAATTGTTTTGAATATTTTCAATCATAGTATTTATTTCAGATTTTCACATATTATGTAATTATGAATATTTTCAATTGTTTATTCAGTTTAATTAAAAAGTTTAGTTTTAGCAGGATTTTACAAATAAAGTTTACTAATTACTACATGATAGTATTCAGTAAACTTGTGAGGGGCAGTACTTTTATTGACTAAATAGGTGTTAAAATAAAAAAATATTGAGACTTAAATAGGTGTAAAATCTTTTTGTTGGAACTAAATTGATATTAAATGAAAAATGCCAGGATGAAATATGGTTATTTGCTCATAATTTAAAGATGAGCATATTTTTTTATTTCAAGAATAAATTCATTTTAAAAGAATCTATAATTTAATTACCTTGCCGCCAATGCTGTTAAATTCTTCTGAAAGTCTTTCTTGCAGCATGCACATATTTAAATGAGTAGCGTTAAAGTACCAAAAATGAGTACCGTTATATAAACATATCAAAAGAAAAATAATAAATCAACAATCATGAGCTATTGAACTGATAAAAAAAATATTACGCTCCTTTTTTTGGAGCCGCAATAAATTCTTATTAAAAAACTAGATAACAAACGAAAATGTAAAAGACTTTATTACATCATAGGAAAAAAGTGGACTTTGCGGTTTGGGATTTCCCACCGCTTTGCTTGCTGAGAGGCCCAATTTTTCTTGTTCTTTTTACAAAAGCACAAAAGCATAGGAAAAAAAACTGAACAAAGAAGAACGCATACATCAACAACACACTACCCAAACACATATTGGCCAAGTTCTTTATCTGTTGTGGGCTGTGTAGGGGCCGGCCCCATGGCCCATGGGGGCTGACCCACAACTTGGTGGGTTAGGTGGGCTGAGCTGACTAAGCCCCTAGCTGTGGGCTAGAATTAGATGAGACCAAAGTGGGTTAGGGGTCAGCTCCTACTTATCAACTAATTTATATTTGAGAGTTAAGTCGTGAAAGATTAAACAAGGAGGTATGGTGATAAAATTGCGTGTTAAATCATATTTGGGGCTTTGAGACTCTTATATAGTGATGTCACCTGCCCATGGATAAATCCGATATGATCTTCCTTTCGTTTCATTGAATAAGAAGATTTATAGGAGATTTAGGAGATGAGACATGCTCCGTATCCGTCATTAGTGGAAACTAGATTTGCCCTAGATTTATGCCATTGTAAGATCATGAGAGATCTTGTTAGAATTATGCCTAATTAATGGGAGATTCAAGCCAAATCAATGGAGGATCTTTGAGAGCATTCCATGCCATATGGTCGACCTATAAGGCCCTATCCAAACTCTTCAAGGACGAGCCAAGGTCCTTAGTCCATATTTCTAGTCTAGCACTCCCTTTATCTTAATTAACACTAAAAGAAACACACGAATTATCGACGAATTTTACCGATGGAAAACAAAAAATTCAAGAATTTTAGGTTTCAATCATTACCGACGTATTTTTCTATCGGCATCATTTGGTATAATTCGCGCCACACAAAAATGGAACGTGAATTACCAACGGATTTTTCGGTTAGGAACTATGAATTATGTTTATGAAGAAATTAACATTACGACGGATTTTTCTAGGATTATTTTAAAATAATTTTGAAATTATTGTTACCGACGAATTTTTCATCAATAATTTTAATTTCAGAAATAATTCTTAAAAATAATTATTTAGAAAATCCGGTAATTTTTGGAGAAAAATGTGAAATCACACCTTGGTGGTCATATTGACGAATTTTTTGTCAAAAATTCATAATTCCATCGAAATAGTAAAGCAAAAACAATAAAGGTTGTACCCCTTATCAACCAAGTGTTCTTTCTTTCTTTCTTTCTTTCTTTCTTTTTGCTCTCTCTCTCTCTCAGATCTCTTTTTATCTAGGAATAACAAACTTAGACCCCCTGGATAGCAATCCTGTGGCGTTCCCAAGGTTCTCCGCTTCTCCTTTACGCAAGATAACACCATGAACTTGGACCCCCTGTGTAGCTAGATCTTGACTCCTCCTTTGTGCAAACAGCTCCGTGAACTCAAACCCTGCGTAGCAAGTCCGATGAAGTTGAGCCCGCCAGATCTTGACCCCTCCTTCACGTAAACAGCTTGCCGGCGACTCGAACCCCATGCGTAACTTGACCCCGCCCAACCACCGCCCGCAGAGAGCTCGCCTCCACGTGAATCTCCTCCCTTGAACAACTTCCGCCAAACCCTTCCCGCGTCTGAGAACTGCTTCCAGGTGAGCATCCTTTTTTTTAGTTGATTTTGGCTATGATTTGGATGGCCTCTGTTTCATTAGTTGTTTGGCTATGATTTTCATAGCTAATATAAGGTGAAATTTTGTTTATACTTGGAGCGTATCTCAGATATCTCTTGCATTGCATGTTAGCCTTGTTTGAAGAAAACTATTAAGTAAAAGCTTTGGGCAATTTGTTTAAGAAAATTTTTATTATACGTTTTGAACTAAAAATAGAGTAATCCAAACATATGATTTTTTTTTGTTACAATGTAGCATTCAAGTCACTCTTATATTGCATTTAGAATGTTGATCTGAACCTCATGAGCATAATTTTCAGTTTGGTATTGCCCTTACCCTCATGTGCATAATTTCACCTTTTCAATAAATTAACCAAATGTGATTAGGAAGGATTGATTAGTGAAATATGAACTGAAGGTTGGATTGGACGGTGTCAAAAATATGAGTTAAGAAGGATTGGTTAATGAAATATGAACAAATATGGTTTTGCAAGCTAGCTATGTTTTTTAACATATAAAGATGGTTGGATTGAGGGATTTTTGATGAATTGATTTATTAATTTAAATAATTGATTTTGTTAGAGAATGTCAAATCCGATTGGAGCATTTCTTTAGCAGAGCATATAATCTTTTGCCGACATTAAGGTAAGTAATTGTTTCTTCTCCTTATTTAACTATATTTTTCTTAGGATAAAGACTTATGATTTCTAAGATAGAGTTGTAGGAAATTAGGATTACATGACTAGGGGAGGGCGTAGAGATCCTTCCCGATTTGTTTGCATTGTTTGCTTGTGGATTGATTATGCATGCAAAGATTGTAGGATATACATGTTGTAATGTTATAAGGGGTGTGCTCTTAAACGGTTTCAGGATCTTTGAATATTTATTTGATTGTATTGTGAATTTTAATTTAACTTTATTGATATATGTATGTCATGAAATCAATTCCTTGGGATGTCTTTGTTTAAATGGAAGTACTGCTGATTTTTTTTTTAATTTAAAGAGTTAAATCTTAATTTAGGGGAGGTTCTATCGAAATTTTGTTAAGTTAAAAAGTAAAATCTATTTACTTAAAGACTCTTACTTTCAGAACGATGATCTTTTGAAAGATATTTATAATTAAATAAGATTTTAATTTTTGACGCACACTATCCAGAAATTGTACGAACAATTATTAAGTCCTTCAGGAGCTAAGGAAGGAGGAGAAGTTGTTGGTTTCTTGATTAGAAGGTAAAATAAATAATTAAAACAAAATGTGTGATTTACTTTAGAAATTGCTTTCAATTACCTTTTTTTTTACTTTCATGTGTAGAGTCACTTCATCATCCATCCCAAAGATGCAAATTTCATGTTTAAGCTCTTCAAATCTAAGGCAGCTCATAGACTACAAGACATGTACATCGAAATCCAAGACGTCGGATGAGACCCTCAAGTGGATGACTCAGGCCAGCTTACTATTTGTGGCAATATTGGAGAAGTGAGAAATTTAAAGACAAGTCTTTGAGGCTAAGGCGAGAGAGCGTCGCAAAAGGCTGGATCCATTCATTGTGGTGGTTCTGACTATAGAGTCTATGCGTTACCGATGGTTTAGTCATTATTTTAAACATTTTTTAAATTCCTTTTGTTAAATTTATATTTTCACTTGCTAATGTTTTACGTGTTTCACTCAAATTGTGATGATCTAGCTGAAGAGGCTACCCAACAGAGTGAGTTGTTAAGAAAATCACGTACGCAAGAAAGACAAGACATAGGCCGATCTCGCTAAAAATGCTTGGGTATATATGTTCTAAGGACTTATTATTTGTATATATATTTAATTTATTATTTCAAATATCTGAGAAGAGGTTTAATTAATTTTATTTTGTTATAGCATGCCTATGAGCAATGCTATCAAGAGGCTACAACCCAATGGGAGGAGAGGATCGCAACTGGCGAGGAGTGTCCACTGATCGATTGAGGATTGCTGGCAAGAGGTAGTGTGGTCCTATAAGAACGCATCTATGGTATGGGGTCATTTTATGCGAGTAGTTTGTCCTCTGCTCCTCACTTGGGCATTACAAGCACCTGTCCACTGCCGAATATGATGAGGCTCGCAAGAGGTTCACCGCTAATGCAAAACTTCATCATATGCAAGAGAAGGATAGGGAGAGACAGCACCAGTTTCAAGAAATGCAAAATAAGGTGGAGGATAAGGAAAAGGCTATAGACACGAAGATTAAGAAGCAGACAGTATCTTTGTGGAAGAAGATGTAGATGCAGTGCTTATTGAACTGCCAGAACACGATGATGATGATGATGATAAGGGTGGTGGTGATAGTGATGTTGACGATAATACTGCTTGATTTCTCCTGATTTTAGTTTTTTTTTTCTTCTTTATTTGAATTTTTATATTTGTGTTTGGAGACTTTCTGAACACTTTTATCGTTTTGCATTTCGAAGTAAAATTTGTTGTGTTTATTATTTATTGGAAAATTTTTATAATTTTTCATTATTAAATATATTTATAATTAGCTTTAAATAAAAAAATAAACTCCTAATGATCAAAGTACAATGCATAATATATTTATTTAAATTTTTTTTTATTACCGACGGATTTTCCATTGATAAATTAAAGAAAAAATAAAAGTTAATTTTACCGACCTTAATATGTAACAAATAAAAATAAAATTTAAAATTTATAATTACCGACAAAAAAATCCTTAAGGAAACTAAAATTAACAAAATAAAATTTATGAAATTCAATAATTACCGAATTATTCCATTAGTAAAATAAAAATTATAAAAATCCAATAATTACCGAGAATTTTTTCGTTAAGGAATTTTTAAATTATTAAATTATCTGGAAAAATCCTTCGGTATCGTTTAAAATCCTTGAATGGCTAAACCTTGACGAATTTGCTTAGGAAATGTTGAGCTGATTACCGATGAATTTTTTAAGACAAAATTTGTCAGGAATAATTTTTCTAGATTTTCGTTGATAATGATTTTAATGACGTTATTACCAGCTGGTCAATCCATCGAAAATTAAATTTTTCTTCAGGAATAAAAAAATCTATTAGTATAATCCGTCTAATAGCATTTTTTCTTATAGTGTAATTGTTCATTTTATCCAAATGATATGTCAATATATCTTAACAATTAATTGGGCATGAAAGAGGTATCATTTTATTCCTTATTAATAATTGTGGTGAAAAATTGTGTTAATTTATAATCAAGTACATAATTTCTTTAATGCATCGATTGCCACAGTGTCCCACAACAATTGTTAATTAAAAATAAAGTAAATGTTAAGGGTAATTACACTCACCTCTTCTTGTTATGAAGGATGTAAGACATACCCCTCTATTTGTCCACTTACATTTATCCGTCCTCATTTAATAAATAAACCTATTATGAATCCCGGAAAGGATTCTTTATCCTAGAAGATGCTCATTGAAGGAAATAGAGCTCCTTGACAGGACTAACCCGTTAAAGAAAATTGGCTTGTCCCGAGAATAAATGGAGCTTGGCCCTAGGAAGAAGGTCTGAGACCCTGTGGGGAGATATATTAATTTGACCGAACTCTATTTCCTCTTTGGACGAGCTTTATTTCTCTAAACCTAGCTTCTCCATCTCCCTCCCTTTAGCCTATTTCCTCTCGTAAGCTCCACTTCTCCCAACCGAGATTTTTTCCGTAATATTGATTAACTCCGTTTGTTGTCATTTAAATAAAGTTCTACCTATTATGGAAGGACAAATAAAGTGAATATCCGTCACATTTCAACAAATCTCAAAGAATTTTAGGATAATTTACCTAAATAATAATGTCTATCAATCAATAAGCCACTTAAATTAATAATTAATGGAGTGACAGACTTCCTCTGATCCCACCTCCTCCTATTAAGAAATCATCATAAAATATTCATAATTGGCATGACTTTCGCGAGAGGAGGAATAAATTTATCCTGAGGATGGAATCTTCGACCTCTATGACATTAAAAATCTAATATTATAAATTTATAATCAAAACAAATTTACAACGCAACCACCCGCTTAGCTCGTTTTTTTCTCACTACAAAAAATCTATTTTTAACAAAAAAAGTGCTCCGCTCTTCCTCGCCTTGTGTTTTTCTTATTCCACCCACTACGTTGACTCGAACACCAAACCCCCAACCCCAGCAATGTTCTCCTGCATCGTGGCCTCAACCGCGTGCCTGTGCTCCCCTTCGTACGTCACTATCAGCATCGCCGGATCGTCTGTGCGCGCTTCACGTGTTTCCTCGCTGGGCATTCACCATACTGCACTTGTAATACCCTCTGATACCGAAAAAAAAAAACATCAGATAGCTCATCTTTGACCTAGTCAGTACAATCAATGGCCACAAATAGATCACTCACCTTGGTATGGTGACCCCTTGATCGGTTTCTGACCGTATTTTCGCCACGAATACTTGTCCGCCGGTATATCAGCGATCTTCGCACTATTGCCGGCACTCTCACCGTCTTCTTCACCCGATTTTTCCTGAACACAAAAATTTAGAATTAGATGTAAATTAATTGATTTAACTGTTACTGTCCACGGTAATCATTGAGACCATGTTTTTAATATTTAATTATTAAAATTAATTTTAATATATTAATAATTTTATAAAACTCTATTATTATCTAATTGTATACTTTTATTAAATCAACTTTTATTACTTTACAGAAAAAATTTAATTATTATTAATATAATAATAACATAATTTAACATTTATGTAAAACTTTTATATGTTGATGAATGTTAATCTCTTAACTATTTAATAAAGTTGACATTTATATTTATATTTATAATTTTATACATATAGATTTCATTAAATTAAATGATCAGATTTTATATACTCAATTAAATTCTAAATATTCCTACTAAAAAATTATATAAATATTATTTATATTATTATTTAATTAAATTTTTTTATATGTATATTTTATTTTATATTATTAATATATTAAAATTATTCAAATAAGAAAGTCTAAACTCACATAAACAAAATGAATAAGGTATTTGATTGATGGCCGTGCGAATTTGAAAATAGGAAAGTCAACAGTCAAATTAATTAAATAGAGTTAAAAAAACGAAAGGACAGATGAGTCTAAGGCAGCCACTACAACACAGGAACCCTATGCTGTTTTGCCGATGTCTCTGTCACGCGTGCTGTGTGGCCATTTAATGCATTTTAATCGCACCACCACCGAAAACGTTGACTTCCGGAACTCCCGCCACCGAGTCACGTGAATAGTAAAAGCTCAAAACCACTTCCATCTTCTTTTTTTTTTTCCTTTTTCTTTTTTCTTCTTCAATTTTACAGAGAAATTTAGAAATTCATAGAATTAAATTCATTTAAGCATTGAAATCCAGTTCTTCGATTTAGAATTACACTTCATTCAAAAATTAAAATCTTAAAAAATTTAATTTCATCAAATAAATCACATCCATATGAAAGTCTGAACAAATAAAAATATTAAGATAATCTTATTTAAATATAATATTTTATTCTTAAATTATTAATAAAATATAAATAATAAAAATTAATTTATTTTTAAACATATATTAAATTAATAAATTCAATTCAATTATTTAATTTCTTAATTTATTCCAAATATAAAAAATAAATTAAGTTTTTTAATTTTTAAATAAAATTCATATTCAATTCCATCTTTAAAACATTTCAAATACCCTGCATATAAAATTACAATCACAAACTTTTTATTTTTTATTAACATTTCTTTATAAATTAAGTGAAAAAAATTACTTAAATATTATTATTAATAATAAAATTATAACATTTAATTTATTAATTAAATAAAATATTTTTATATCATATAAAAATAAAACTTATAATTATAAGTTATAATAATAAGAAAGTGATATATATTAATCTATATATATAATAATAAGATAATTCTTTATACTTTTATTAAATTTAGAAATATCAATATTATTTTGTGATTAAAAATTTATTATGTGTTTTATTAATTTAATTTATTAAAATATAAAAAATTAATAATTTAATCATAACTATAAAAAATAAAAAATATCCATACCTATAGAAAAACCGTATATAAAATATTGCCCGCCTATTATATTTATTTTTTATCAATAATCATACACATGATACTTCTTT
>JAMLFY010001269.1:0-15337 GCA_030441495.1 Dalbergia oliveri
GTATAGGATATGAGCTCAATCCTAAAAAGCGAGTTCTATTAGCTAGGAGTGGAATAAGCCACCATAGATCAAGGGCCAAGGCAAGTTAAAGTAGCAATTGTCCTAAGTAATCCTCTACTATTATGTGCTAAGTGAATGATTTTATCACCAATGTTGAAGCCAATATGTTCATTCCAACTTGAGATATATGCTCTAAATGATCATGTTTGAACAAAGTAATTATGATGTATGATCATGATGATATGTTTATACACGAGAGAGTGCCCTATTAAGAATTTTATCATATTTTCATCCTATGTTACATGCACTCCTGTAACAGGAATTCTCCTGTTAGAGTACAAATGACCGAAATGCCCTGAGGTCATTACAGGTTAAAGGATTGCCGGGCAACCCTCAATGGGTCAACTGGATGTTTGAAGGGGATTATGCTGTTATGAATGATATTCGAGGAGGAACTCGTTTTCTAAACGGCTCAAAATGACCAAAATACCCTCATCCTAGGTAAAAGATGCCGTTTGAGCCAGAAACTTCCAGGAAGTTTAGAATGATGTTTATGAGCAATGTTTGATGTTTAGTTGAGCAGAAGGTCCAGGCAGTTTAGTGTAAAATTACCATTTTGCCCCTAGAACGTGTACAGTGCGCCTAATGAAGCAATTAAGGGAACAGCGATATTAGGCTCTATCGAAGATTAATTTATTCGATAATTAATCTAGAGTCAAAATGATTTATTAAGGTTAATTAGAACCTAAGATTGCTTAGATAAACTCTAATGGTATTCTTTAAATTCAAGATTTCTAGTCATGGAATCTTGAATATGTTTCTCTCTCTCTTTCCTTAAATTAATTGAGCCATACCTCATTTGACCAAAAGAATTATTTTAAATTACTAATCTAATAAGATCACCCTCCTAATCAAGTCTTGAACCACCTCAATTAACCATTTTCTCACCTAAACGCTTGCTACAAACTCCTAATCAAAAAGCCTAATCATAGAAACACTTAAACACATCCTTAAACCACAATTACATGAACAAAAATCCCTTCCCCTTGGCTGATGAGGAGGGAAAAACTGTCTCCAAATGGTGCCACATGTTGAGTTGTGATGCACTCCAAGCCCATGCCTTAGGCCATACCTTGCCCATGCTTCCAACCATGCTTGCCATGCCTAAGCCCATGCTTTGTAAGAGATATTCCTCCCCTTGACCTTGAAAAGGCCGCCATTCCCTCCCCAAATCAGCCAACATGTCTCATTTTTTTATAAATACCAAGCCTTGATGAACCTTGTCACACTTTGGTTCACTTGGTAAGTTCACACTTCCTTGCAAATTCTCTCATTCCTCTCAAATTCCCTCAACTTGGCTGATTTCTTCCTCAGACTCCAAAAGGATTTCCTTCTCCTTCCATCTAGAAAACAAAGCTTTCTTACATCTCTTAAGACTTCTTAAGGTAGGGGTTAAGTTTTGATGATTTTTGTTTGTGTTCTTCAAGAAAGTTCTAGTTTTTCTCTTGGTTTCAAACTCCTTTTCCTTCCTCTTTCTTCGAGCAAGAGGCCTTCTTACAAAAAGAATGTGAGCTTGATGATGAGGTTTCAAGATAATGATTTGTTGTTGTCATGTGAGAAACCTCTAAAGCTTGAAACAACTTGGTCTTGGACCATACATGCTTGGATTTCCTTTCTTTTCTTGGCTTAAGTTTCGGTTTTTCCTCTTCCTCTTTCCTTTAAGGATTTTGGTTTTTCTTCTATGGATTTGAACAAAGTTTGTAAAATATGTCTAGTAGATCACGAAAGTTTTGTTAAGAAAGTTAATCTCATGATTTCAAAGAGCTCTAGGCTTACCCTTGCCAACCTTAAAGTTGGTCGGCGTTCTAGAATCCGCGCTAGATTGAAGCCTATGAGCAATAAAATAAAATATGACTTAGTTCTTGTAGTTTTGTTTAGACAAAGTGATGAACTTTGGGTCCATTTCCTTAAGCTTGATGGTGAGTTCAAACCTTAAGATTTCTCTTGAAGTCTAGGTGCTAAGAACTCTAAAGCTTGCCTTATGATGCATAATGGGTTGAGGTTTATGTTCCTCTAAAAGTCTTGCAAGAGCTTCTAGCTAAGACAAAAACAAGATGCATTCATGTTTAAATTTATGTCTTGCATCTCATGTTTATTTTGATGTTATCACTAATTTCACAAGAGTAAATGAATGAACTTGCATTACCATATTTAAATTCCCAAGCTTGCATTTCATGTTTATATTTCAAGTCATCACTTAATCCTTAAAGATAATAATGAAGTTGCATCTCATATTTATTTTATGCTCTCACTTTACTTTCTAATGAAGAGTAAAATAAAGTGCATGGCATGTTTAAGATTTTGTCATCACCTAAACACTCTAGAGCTCAAAGACTTGCCCTAAGTATCCTAAAAGGAAACTCCATTCAAAAAGAAATGGATGAGTTTTGGTATGAACCAACAATGGTTTGATTTTGGAAAATACATGAATAATTTTCAAGGAAATGTTGGAAACTGTTTTATGAGGTCTCAAGAGGTTTAAAATAGTTTGGAATGTGTCAAAATATGTTTTCTCAATTTTCAAAGGTTCTGGTAATCGATTACCACCCATGTAATCGAATTACCAAACTTTGAAGGACTTTTGGTTCTAATCGATACCAGAGGCGTGTAATGATATAGGCTTTTATGCCAACTCTTCTGGAAACATGTGCTGATTCTATAATAATTGAATTACCAAATGTTCTTACTAGGAAACAGATTTAACCCTAAGTAATCGATTACGTCGTATGTAATCGATTACCCTATGTTCCTTACTTTTAGGAAACGGATTTAACCCTACGTAATCGATTACCATTATGTGTAATCGATTACCAGGTTGTTTTTGAAAACCCAGAATGAATTGAGCTCCTGGTAATCGATTACTAGGAACATGTAATCGTTACCAAAACACCTTTTGTTTCAGAAACATTCCAAGAGAAAACTAGCAACTTATATGCATTTCAACCCAAGAGATTATGTGATCTTATGGGTTCATGATCGGTTTATGTTTGGCTACTATAAATGCTGTAAGGTGTTAAATGTGTAAAATTATGTTGAGTGAAGCAAGGATCGATTTAGAGAAGCTAGTAAAGAATAAGTAACTAAAAAGGGACTTGAGATGAGAATTCTAGAACACCTTAATACAAAGAAGTGCAAATCTGTTTCTAGATGGTTAATTCAAGGATAAATGATTCATAATTAGTAAGACATGTAAAGATCCCTTCATAAATGATTAGGTGCTAATTTCTAAGTATAAGATGATGATAAGAGATCTAAGTGGTTTATAACTTGAGAACATGCCTAGGAATCCCTCATAATTGATCTAAGAATTAATTATGGAGTCTTAGGCGAAGATGGATCTTAAAAGGGTCAAGAATGGAGATTCTAAGCCCTTTAAGCAAATATATATTTTCTCCCTTTATGTTGAGTGCTAGTGGAATCTTGGTGAGTTCAAATCTTAGAGGAAAAGTTAAGTGCCAACCCTTTGAGGGTAATAATAATGCAAATACAAGTTTAAAGCCCAAAAGGGGCAAAGCATAAGATCCTGTGAGATAGGTGGACGAGAGTATGATTATGATGATGAACCTCGTGCACACTTATGATGATGTGATTATGTTAGTTCCTTGAGCATGAAACTTTATATGCATAATTTGATGAATTGTTGTGTTTGAGATGCATAATGTTTCAAAGATATGAATGAAATTGAGAAATATGCTCATGTGAACTAGAAAGTTGTGGCAATGAGAAAGTTCCATGAAAATGATGCATGTGACTGAAATTATGTGGCATGACTCAAATTTGAGGAAATTCGGAGAGTAGGTTGTTATGCCGGGAATTTCCGTTCAAATTAAGGAACAAAGAAAGTTTTTGAGAAATATGAAGTTTAAAAGTTATATGCGAGGCATTTCTCCATACTCTCATGGGGAAAGTAAACAGATGGGGGTATGGACAAGACCATGCCAAAGCGGACAAAGTCGCTCATCTCTTAACCAAGTCGATGCGTTTCGAAGAAGGAGAAAGTCCCATGATGGGTGATCCTTAGGCCCCTACCCGTACTCTGGAGTCGAGGATTATGATATTTATGATTCGCTTCAAGAGGATAAGTAAGAACTAGTGACGACTAGTTAAGGTATGAGCTCATAGCCTAGCTTAAGGGGTGCGGTACTATATTATTGGTGACACAAGTATGAGAAAAGGAAAGATGATCAAAGAAAAGTTTCATGCCACACAAATGTTGTTTGAATTATTGTTTGATTTACCTAAAGTGCTACCATGCATCCATGAAACATTATGTTGCATACATGCATTAAGAATCATTATAAAAGACATGGACCTTGGACAACGACCTTTGTGAAAACCTCATAATGAACCTATGCATGCTCAACCTTTTCATAATAAACCCAAGGTTCCTGGGACGTAAACGATAGCATTAGGATAGAGGACTCCCTACCTGAGATTCTTTAGTAAGAATCTCACCACTCTCTATCCTTTCTTTACGTTAATCTTCAAATATCGATGGGTGATTTGTGATTTCATTGACCCGCCTACATGGGAGGTGCACTATGACAGACATTCAGTCCTACCACTTCAAGGGTCATTGCAGGTGCGCGTTTTTGCATATGGGACGCCCTTTGCTTCCCGTCCTAGCTTCACTTCGATCCAAGACTTCACCTTTGGCGACCTCGTCTTTGAGAGGACACGACCCAGGAGATGGGCAGACCGTAATGCCCAACCTCCTCGTCGGAGGACCGGATATCCTGAGTATGTTCCCTTCTCGATAGAGGCTGATCCTGGAGGGATCTTCCCTTTCGTCCTTATGGGTCACGGAAGAGGTGTCATCAGACACGTCACCAAGGGAGGCATGCGAGGCGCGTTCGACAAGCAGGAGGCGACCACGACGCGGAGGCCACGCTGTCCCTGAACCCATGCCTAGATCTCCGGTTGGGCCAGACTGGAGCTCGCTGGTCCCGGGCTGATCCCAACAGAGGACGGCGTCACCGTAGGCTGGAGTGGGAGGGTAGTGATAGTTGGGTGTTTATCTTTGGGATTATTACCATGTATTTGTCTTTATGTTTCCCATTGTAGCAGACTCTGCCCATAGTACGGGTAAGACTTTATGTTTCTGTTATATTTTCTCTGTGATGTACTAAACTATATTATCTAATGTAATGAGGAATGATTTATGATGGATGTGTTCTTTAATGTTTATATTCTATGTATGTTTTATTCTTCGCTTCACGTTGTTTATGTTACGCGCAAAGGCTCGCACTTTGGTTTATATAAATCATTTCAAAAAAATTTCCCGTATTTTCGCTAAGTATTTTATAAATGAATTTAAAGAAGTAATAACTAATAATTAGTCTTGATACGTCCTAGCGTATTGAGGTTAAATATTAGGGTGTTACATTATGGTATAAGAAGATTCAATTCTCACGGAGCTTGAGGATTGGGCTACTTACCATGCTTAGAAGCATGTTACGTTAGTATGTCATGTGTAGTGCTTAGCTATTAGAGATAAGCTATAGGATAGGCATTCATGACCTTGTCTCTTGTTGCCATGGTAACTAGCTCATTTAGTTTGGAATGTTGAGCATGATCACCTCGGTATTTGTTGACTTGTGTGCTTAGGGACCAATGGCACCCGGGGACAGAATGGGAACGCAAACGCCAGCGGGACGAGAAGATGAGGCAGCATCTGCGCGAATGGCAGGGCGATGGAACGCATGTTCGACCGCATGAATCAACCGGGACGCTGCTCAAGGTCCCCTGCTGCTGAAGCTCTGGAACAAGCCCGTTTGGGGAGTTCGCAAGGCTAATCCCAACCTTCGTGAGACTGAACCGGACAAGGCTGATGAGTGGATCAAGAACATGGAAAAGATCTATTGTGGTTACCTGTTCGGAGGAGCAGAAAAGTCACCTTTGCTGCCTACATGATGGAAGCCGACGCTGAGTTTTGGTGGGCCGCACCGAAGGCTGCTGGAAGCTACGGGCGCAGCCATGGTGGGAGCTGTTTGAGCGTACTTCTATGAGAAGTATTTCAGAATTGATGAAGAATGCCAAGGACATTGAGTTCATGAGTTGGTCCAAGGTGGAATGTCTTGCCCAGTACACGGCAAAATTTGAAGAGTTGATCAAGTTCTCACGGGTTTTCCAAGGGAACCCGATGAGTATGGAAGTGTGTTAAGTTCGAGGCCGGTCAGGGGGAACTTAACTTGCCTGTGGCACACATGGAGATTAGGGTTCCCGACCCCTCAACAAGTGCCGAATCATGGAAGAAGGGCACAAGGATGAGTGGGCAAGGGTGGATCGTCCAGTGGTTTGGACCTAAACCCAAGTTCAAGCCATCAAATCAGACTCAAATGAGGAACCACTACCATCCCTACCAATCCAATCAGTTCAAGCAACAACAACAACATCATCAACCACAACAACAAAGAGGACCCAACAATCAACCATCTCGGCAACACCAGAAGCGGGTTCAACCCCAACGGCCGGAAGGACAACCATCAACAAGGCGGAATGGGCGGTCCTCGCAATAACAACAACAACAATCAACAAGGAGGGCCCAATGGGAACAAGAACAAGGCACCCAAGAGCCCCTCCTCCTTCCCGGATGGGCACGCTGAGTGCCCAGGCTGTGGAAGAATCATGGCAACCGTCCTGCCTAGCGGGCAAGGAGTGTGTTTCAGATGTGGCAAGCTCGGCCACTATGCGAAGGATTGCAAAAGTAATGGAGAGTCGTAAGTCAGAATCCCCGACGCAACACCAAGGACGAGTCTTTACCCTCAACGCAGAGGACGCACATGGATCCAACGACCTCATCGAAGGTAAGTGCGAACTAAATGGTAGAACCTTAATGTGCTATATGACTCTGGTGCTACTCATTCTTTTATCTCACATGCTAGTGTCGAGTCTCTAAATTTGCAAGTTTCTAAGCTTCCTTTGATCTCGTTGTTTCTACCCACCAACCGTCCTGTACATACATGTAACTGTTGTCTAAATTGCCATCTACCATTGAAAATAGATCTTTTGTCATAGATTTAATTTGTTTACCCTTGAAAGACATAGGCGTAATCCTTGGCATGGATTGGCTTCACGCTAACCATGTGTTGTTAGACTTCATTTAAAACTGTTATTTCGTCGTCATCCCTAGCAAGACTAGTCAAACCTTGAAACTTTATGTGAATGTCGTAGATGTCTTCTGTAGTGGGAGAAAACTAAGGGATATGTCCTTCTAGCCGCTAGGAGGTAACTCACAGAACATAGATGACATTCCTGTGGTAAGAAAGTACCCGGAGGTATTTCTGGATGAGTTCCAGAGTTCCTTCAGGAGAGAGGTGGAGTTCCATCGAGTTGGTCCGGGAACGGGACCTATCTCGATAGCCCGTATAGGATGTCACCCTTGGAGTTGAAGGAATTGAAAACCCAGTTGGAAGAGTTGTTAGAAAGAGTTTTATTAGACCTAGTGCCCACCGTGGGGAGCCAGGTTTTGTTTGTTAAGAAAAGGATGGGAGCATGAGATTATGTATAGATTATAGGCAATTGAATCGTGTGACGGTGAAGATAAATACCCTTTGCCTAGGATTGATGATCTTATGGACCAGTTGAAAGGAGCGGTGGTATTCTCCAAGATTGATTTGAGGTCGGATTACCACCAAATTCGAGAGTAAGAGATGAGGATATACCTAAAACCGCTTTAGGACACGGTACGGACACTTTGAGTTCGCCGTGATGTCCTTTGGGAGACAAATGCACCCGTGTTTATGGACTATATGAATAGGATCTTTGACCCTATTTAGTAAGTTCGTGGTTGTTCATAGATGACATACTCATCTATTCAAAGACTCACGAGGAGCATGAAGTCACCTGAAGTTGGTTTTAGAGGTGTTGAAAGAAGAAGTTGTATGCTAAGCTCTCTAAGTGTGAATTCTGGTTGGAGGAAGTGAAGTTTTGGGACATGTAGTATCAAAAGGAGGTATAGCTGTTGACCCTAGTAAGATAGAAGCTGTAATGAATTGGGATAGACAAACCACGTATTTGGAAATACGGAGCTTTTTGGGTTTAAGGCTATTACGTAGGTTTATCAAAGGTTTTTCCAGATTGCTCTTTCCTAACCAAGCTAACTAGGAAGAACACCCCATTTTCATGGAATCCCGATTGTGAAAAGAGCTTCCTAGAGTTAAAGGAAAGGTTGACCTCGACAGTTGGTTTTGCGAACCCAATGTACCTTCGAGGTATATTGTGATGCTTGGGAAAAGGTTTAGGATGTGTATTGATGCAAAATAGGCAAGTGGTAGCCTATGCGTCAGACAACTCAAGCCTCATGAGGTTAATTACCCTACCCATGACCTAGAGTTAGCCGCCATAGTGTTTGCCTTGAAAATATGGAGGCATCACTTGTACGGAGTGAGGTTTGAAGTTTTCTCGATCATAAGAGTCTTAAGCATCTCTTTGATCAAAAAGAGCTAAACATGAGGCAAAGAAGGTGGATGGAGTTTCTAAAGGACTATGATTTCGGCCTAAGTTACCACCCAGGCAAAGCCAATGTGGTTGCCGATGCCTTGAGTCGAAAATCATTACGCTTATCCCACATGATGGTCAAGGAAGTTGAGCTCATAGAGAAGTTTAGGGACATGAATTTGGATGTCAATAACAGAAAAGAGTGTAAAGATGTGTCATCTTAGGTAACAAGTGGGTTTAAACAAAGGGTGATGATGGCACAAGTAGAAAATGAGGAGTTTAGGGACTCTCAAGGCGTTAAGGCTGGGCTTAAGGGTTTTGAGCAAGAGGGATGGATTGTGGAGGTTTGAAGGGCGGATGTGTGTCCGCAAGATGGTGACCTTGGGAGAGAGTATTGGAGGAGGCCCATAAAAGCCACTTCACCATCCATCCTGGTGCCACCAAGATGTATCAGGATTTAAAGAAGATGTTTTGGTGGCCCGGATTGAAAAGGGACGTAGTAGCCTGGGTTAGTAAGTGCTTGGTTGTCAAAAGGTGAAGATTGAGCACAGAAGCCTTAGGAATGTTGCAACCTTTGCCTATCCCCGAATGGAAGTGGGATAGTATCTATGGATTTTGTGACCAGCCTACCCGGAACCCAAGGCCATGACGCTATATGGGTAATAGTGGAGGGTTAACCAGAGTCGGCCCATTTCCTACCCATCAAGTTAACCTTTTCCCTAGATAAGTTGGCCCAGTTGTACATCCAAGAGATAGTAAGGTTACACGGAGTTCCATCGACGATAATTTCGGACGGAGAGGCGCGGTTTACGTCGCGTTTTTGGGAAGCCTTTCAAAAGGCGTTTGGTTCTAAGTTGTGCTTAAGCACGCTTACCACCCCCAAACAGATGGACAATGGAAAGAACTATCCAAACATTGGAGGATATGCTAAGGGCATGTGTTTTGGATAGAAAGGGAGTTGGGATAAGTACCTGCCGCTTCATTTCAACCCAACGGTAACAACGGTTATCATGCGTCGATATGACAGGTGCGAGGCCTTGTATGGAAGGAAGTGTCTCGCCTTTTGTTGGCATGATCTCGAAGACAAAGCATTTTGGGACGGATGTAGTGAGGGAAACCACAGAGCAAATAAAAATGATCAAGGATAGAATCTTGTGCAAAGGACAAAGAGCTATGCGGACAAGCGGCGAAAGCCGTTAGAATTCCAAGAAGGTGAGCATGTTTTCTTGAGGATAACTCCACTCCAGGAATAGGTAGAGCCATGAAAATCAAGAAATTGAGTCCCCGATTTGGACCTTTTGAAATCCTTAGAAAGTCGGACGGTCGCCTACAAAATAGCCCTACCTCCAAAATCTGTCAAATCTTCATGACATCTTTCACGTCTCCAGCTAAAAAATATCAATCCGACCCTAGCCATGTGTTAGAGCCAGAGCATGTCCAAGTTGAGGGAGGACCTAACTTTCAACATCCACAACAGTGAGATGGTGTAAAGCGGTTGAGGAGTAAGTCGGTCTCCTTTGGTGAAAGTCGCGTGGGGACGAGCAAGACGGAGGAGTACACATGGGAGTTGAATAGGGAATGCGGATGAAGTATCCGAGCTTTTCTAAGGTAACGAATTTCGAGGACGAAATTCTTTTTAAGGAGGGGAGTAATGTAACGCCCAAATTTCTCCTGTTAGAGTACAAATGACCGAAATGCCCTTAGGTCATTCAGAAATTAAAGGGCAGTTGCCCGAACCTCGAATGGGTCAACTCGATGTTTGAAGGGGATTATGCTTTATGAATGATATTGGAGGAGAGGAAACTCGTTCTAAACTTACGGCTCAAAATGACCAAAATACCCTCCTGTGTCTCTACACGGGTAAAAGATGCCGTTGAGCCCAGAACTTTTCAGGAAGTTTAGAATGATGTTTATGAGCAATGTTTGATGTTTAGTTAAGCAGAAAGGTCAGCCGCAGTTTTAGTGTAAAATTACCATTTTGCCCTAGACGTGTACAGTGCGCCTAATGAAGCAATTGCGGAAACAAGATATTAGGCTCTAATCGAAGATTAATTTATTTCGATAATTAATCTAGAGTCAAAATGATTTATTAAGGTTAATTAGAACCTAAGATTGCTAGATAAACTCTAATGGTATTCTTTAAATTCAAGATTTCTAGTCATGGAATCTTGAATAGTGTTTTCTCTCTCTCTTTCCTTAAATTAAGGAATTGAGCCATACCTCATTTGACCAAAAGAATTATTTTAAATTACTAATCTAATAAGATCACCCTCCTAATCAAGTCTTGAACCACCTCAATTAACCATTTTCTCACCTAAACGCTTGCTTACAAACTCCTAATCAAAAAGCCTAATCAAGAAACACTTAAACACATCCTTAAACCACAATTACATGAACAAAAATCCCTTCCCCTTGGCTGATGAAGGCCGAAAATCTGTCCCCAAATGGTGCCACATGTTGATTGTGATGCACTCCAAGCCCATGCCTGGCCATACCTTGCCCATGCTTCCAACCATGCTTGCCATGCCTAAGCCCATTTTTTAAGATATCCTCCTCCCTTGACCTCAAAAGTCATCAGCCATTCCCTCCCCCAAATCAGCCAACATGTTCATTTTTTCTATAAATACCAAGCCTTGATGAACCTTGTCACACTTTGGTTCACTTGGTAAGTTCACACTTCTTGCAAATTCATTCCTCTCAAATTCCCTCAACTTGGCTGATTTCTTCCTCAAGACTCCAAAGGATTTCCTTCTCCTTCCATCTAGAAAACAAAGCTTTCTTACATCTCAAGACTTCTTAAGGTAGGGGTTAAGTTTTGATGATTTTTGTTTGTGTTCTTCAAGAAAGTTCTAGTTTTTCTCTTGGTTTCAAACTCCTTTCCTTCCTCTTCTTTTTCGGCCAAGAGGCCTTCTTACAAAAAGAATGTGAGCTTGATGATGAGGTTTCAAGATAATGATTTGTTGTTGTCATGTGAGAAACCTCTAAAGCTTGAAACAACTTGGTCTTGGACCATACATGCTTGGATTTCCTTTCTTTTCTTGGCTTAAGTTTCGGTTTTTCCTCTTCCTTTTTCCTTTAAGGATTTCAGTTTTTCTTCTATGGATTTGAACAAAGTTTGTAAAATATGTCTAGTAGATCACGAAAGTTTTGTTAAGAAAGTTAATCTCATGATTTCAAAGAGCTCTAGGCTTACCCTTGCCAACCTTAAAGTTGGTCGGCCGTTCTAGTTCCGCGCTAGATTGAAGCCTGAGCAATAAAATAAAGAATATGACTTAGTTCTTGTAGTTTTGTTTAGACAAAGTGATGAACTTTGGGTCCATTTCCTTAAGCTTGATGGTGAGTTCAAACCTTAAGATTTCTCTTGAAGTCTAGGTGCTAAGAACTCTAAAGCTTGCCTTATGATGCATAATGGGTTGAGGTTTATGTTCCTCTAAAAGTCTTGCAAGAGCTCTAGCTAAGACAAAAACAAGATGCATTCATGTTTAAATTTATGTCTTGCATCTCATGTTTATTTTGATGTTATCACTAATTTCACAAGAGTAAATGAATGAACTTGCATTACCATATTTAAATTCCCAAGCTTGCATTTCATGTTTATATTTCAAGTCATCACTTAATCCTTAAAGATAATAATGAAGTTGCATCTCATATTTATTTTATGCTCTCACTTTACTTTCTAATGAAGAGTAAAATAAAGTGCATGGCATGTTTAAGATTTTGTCATCACCTAAACACTCTAGAGCTCAAAGACTTGCCCTAAGTATCCTAAAAAGGAAACTCCATTCAAAAAGAAATGGATGAGTTTTGGTATGAACCAACAATGGTTTGATTTTGTAAAATACATGAATAATTTTCAAGGAAATGTTGGAAAGGTTTTATGAGGTCTCAAGAGGTTTAAAATAGTTTGGAATGTGTCAAAATCATGTTTTCTCAATTTTAGAAGGTTCTGGTCATAATCGATTACCACCCATGTAATCGATTACCAAAGGACTTTTGGTGTAATCGATTACAGAGTTTTGAAGATTTTGGTCTATACATCGTTACAGAGGCGTGTAATCGATTACTGCGCTTTTCATGCCCGACTCTCTGGAAACATAATCGATTACATAAAGTAATCGATTACCAAATGTTCTTTACTTTTAGGAAACGGATTTAACCCTAAGTAATCGATTACCGTCGTATGTAATCGATTACCTATGTCCTACTTTTCGAAACGGGTTAACCCTAGTAATCGATTACCATTATGTAATCGATTCATTGTTTTAAAACCCAGAATGAATTGAGCTCCTGGTAATCGATTACTAGGAACATGTAATTGATTACCAAAACACCTTTTGTTTCCAGAAACATTCCAGAGAAAACTAGCAACTTATATGCATTTCAACCCAAGAGATTATGTGATCTTATGGGTTCATGATTTGGTTCTATGTTTGGCTCCTGTATAAATGCTGTTCTAAGGTGTTAAATGTGTAAAATTATGTTGAGTGAAGCAAGGATCGATTTAGAGAAGCTAGTAAAGAATAAGTAACTAAAAAGGGACTTGAGATGAGAATTCTAGAACACCTTAATACAAAGAAGTGCAAATGTTCTAGAATGGTTAATTCAGGGATAAATGATTCATAATTAGTAAGACATGTACAAGATCCCTTCATAAATGATTAGGTGCTAATTTCTAAGTATAAGATGATGATAAGAGATCTAAGTGGTTTATAACTTAGAGAACATGCCTAGGAATCCCTCATAATTGATAAGAATTAATTATGGAGTCTTAGGCGAAGATGGATCTTAAAAGGGTCGCGAATGGACTAGACCCCTTAAGCAAACGATATATATTTTCTCCCTTTTATGTTGAGTGCGATGGAATCTTGGTGAGTTCAAATCTTAGAGGAAAAGTTTAAGTGCCAACCCCTTGAGGGTAATAATAATGCAAATACAAGTTTAAAGCCCGAAAGGGGCAAAGCATAAGATCCTGTGAGATAGGTGGACGAGAAGTATGATTATGATGATGAACCTCGTGCACACTTATGATGATGTGATTATGTTAGTTCCTTGAGCATGAAACTTTATATGCATAATTTGATGAAATGTTGTGTTTGAGATGCATAATGTTTCAAAGATATGAATGAAATTGAGAAATATGCTCATGTGAACTAGAAAGTTGTGGCAATGAGAAAGTTCCATGAAAATGATGCATGTGACTGAAATTATGTGGCATGACTCAAATTTGAGGAAATTGGAGAGTAGTGTTATGCCGGAATTTCCGTCAAATTTGAGGGACAAAAAGAAAGTTTTTGAGAAATATGAAGTTTAAAGTTATATGCCAGACGCATTTTCTCCTGCTAGATAAGGAGAAAGTAAAGTGATGGGGGGTATGGACGCGAACCATATTGAAGCGGACAAAGTCGCTTGGTCTTAACCGTCGATGCGTTTCGAAGAAGGAGAAAGTCCCATGATGGGTGATCCTTAGGCCCCTACCCGTACTCTGGGAGTGGGATTATGATGTTTATGATTCGCTTATCAAGAGGATAAGTAAGAACTAGTGACGACTAGTTAAGGTATGAGCTCATAGCCTAGCTTAAGGGTGCGGTTACTATATTATTGGTGACAAGTATGAGAAAAGGAAAGATGATCAAAGAAAAGTTTCATGCCACACAAATGTTGTTTGAATTATTGTTTGATTTACCTAAAGTGCTACCATGCATCCATGAAACATTATGTTGCATACATGCATTAAGAATCATTATAAAAGACATGGACCTTGGACAACGACCTTTGTGAAAACCTCATAATGAACCTATGCATGCTCAACCTTTTCATAATAAACCAAGGTTCCTGGGACGTAAACGATGGCACTAGGATAGAGGACTTCCTCGAGATTCTTAGTAAGAATTCTCACCCTCTCTGTTTCTTTCCGTTACGTCTTCAAATATGAATGGCGTCGTTCGTGATTTTCATTGACCCGCCTACATGGGAGGTGCACTATGACCCGAGCATCAGTCTACCACTTCAAGGGTCATTGCGAGGTGCGCGTTTTTGCATACGTGGGACGCCCTTTTGCTTTCCCGTCTCCAGCTATCACTCGATCCGACTTCACCCTTTGGACGACCTGATCTTTGAGAGGACACGACCCGGAGATGAGCGGACCGTCGTGCCCGACCTCCTCGTCGGAGGTACGCGGATATCCTGGTATGTTCCCCGTTCTCGATCGGAGCTGATCCTTGGAGGGATCTTCCCCTCGTTCCCTATGGGTCACGGAGGAGGTAGTGAGGACACGGTCACCCGCGGAGGCATGCGAGGCGCGTTCGAACGCAGGAAGGCGACCACGACGCGGAGGCCACTCCCCTCGATTCCCATGCCTAGATCTCGCTCGTTGGGCTACATCGAGGAGCTTCGTCAGTTCGGGCTGGTCTCCCAGCGGGCGTAGCAAGTAGGCTTGGAGTGGGAGGGTAGTGATAGTTGGGTGTTTATCTTTTGGGATTATTACCATGTATTTGTCTTTATGTTTCCATTGTCCTAAAACTCTCCACTAGTACGGGTAAGACTTTATGTTTCTGTTATATTTCTATTTGAGATGTACTAAACTATATTATCTAATGTAATGAGGAATGATGTTTATGATGGATGTGTTCTTTAATGTTTATATTCTGTATGTTTTATTTATTCTTCCGCTTCACGTTGTTTATGTTACGCAAAGGCACTTGGTTTATATAAATCATTTCAAAAAAATTTACCGTATTTTCCGCTAAGTATTTTATAAATGAATTTAAAGAGAAGTAATAACTAATAATTAGTCTTGATACGTCCTAGGCGTATTGAGGTTAAATATTAGGGTGTTACC
>JAMLFY010001270.1:0-15329 GCA_030441495.1 Dalbergia oliveri
AAACACCCTAATATTTAACCTAATACGCCTAGGACGTATCAAGATTAATTATTAGTTATTACTTCTCTTTAAATTCATTTATAAAATACTTAGCGGAAAATACAGGTAATTTTTTTTTTGAAATGATTTATATAAAACAAAGTGCGAGCCTTTGCGCGTAACATAAACAACGTGAAGCGGAAGAATAAATAAAACATACAGAACATAAGCATTAAAGAACACATCCATCATAAACATCATTCCTCATTACATTAGATAATATAGTTTAGTACATCACAACAGAAATATAACAGAAACATAAAGTCTTACCCATACTAGTGGGAGAGCTTGCAGGACAATAAGAAACATAAAGACAAATACATGAAACAACCCCAAAAGATAAACACCCAACTATCACTACCCTCTCTCTCCAAGCCTACTGTGATGCCGATCTTCGGTTGGGGAGATGTAGCCCGCGAACTGACGAGCTCCTCGATGTAGCCCAACGAAGAGGGATCTAGGCATAGGAATCGAGGGAACAGTGTGGCCTCTGCGTCGTGGTCGCCTCTCTGTCGAACGCGCCTCGCATGCCTCCGACGGGTGACCGTGTCCTCGCTACCTCCTCCGAGACCCATAGGAAACGAAGGGAAGAGCCCTCCGACGAGGAAGGATGGGCACGACGGCCGCCCCGTTCTGGGTCGTGTCCTCTCAAAGATCAGGTCGTCGCCAAAGGGTGAAGTCGGATCGAAACGAGAGCTGGAGACGGGGAAAGCAAAAGGGCGTCCCACGTATGCAAAAACGCGCACCTCGCAATGACCCTTGAAGTGGTAGGACTGATGCTCGGGTCATAGTGCACCTCCCATGTAGGCGGGTCAATGAAAATCACGAACGACGCCATCGATATCTGAAGACGTAACGGAAAGAAACAGAGAGAGGGTGAGAATTCTTACTAAAGAATCTCAGGGAAGTCCTCTATCCTAGTGTCATCGTTTACGTCCCAGGAACCTTGGGTTTATTATGAAAAGGTTAAGCATGCATAGTTCATTATGAGTTTTCGCAAAGGTATTTATCCAAGGTCCATGTCTTTTATAATGATTCTTAATGCATGTATGCAACATAATATTTCATGGATGCATGGCAGCACTTTAGGTAAATCAAACAATAATTCAAACAACATTTGAGTGGCATGAAACTTTTCTTTGAACATCTTTCCTTTTCTCATACTTGTGACACCAATAATATAGTAACCGCACCCCTTAAACTAGGCTATGAGCTCATACCTTAACTAGTCGTCACTAGTTCTTACTTATCCTCTTGATAAGCGAATCATAAACATAATCATAATCATCATAATCCCGACTCCCAGAGTACGGGTAGGGGGCCTAAGGATCACCCATCATGGGACTTTTTCCTTCTTCGAAACGCATCGACTGGTTAAGACCAACGACTTTGTCCGCTTTGGCAGGCTAATGTCTATGCCCTCACGGTTTTACCTTCTCCTCATCTAGTAGGAGAAGTACGTCTCGTGTGTCACCTTAAACATCATATACTTTCATTCTTCGAAACGCATCGACTGGTTAAGACCAGCGACTTTGTCCGCTTCGGATGGCTCGACGTCCATACCCCCACTGTTTACTTTCTCCTATCTAAGTAGGAGAAATGCGTCTTGGCATATAACTTTAAACTTCATTTTCTCAAAAACTTTCTTTTGTCCCTCAAATTTGACGGAAATTCGGCCATAACAGCTACTCTCGAATTTCCTCAAATTTGAGTCATGCCACATAATTTCAGTCACATGCATCATTTTCATGGAACTTTCTCATTGCAATAACTTTCTAGTTCACATGAGCATATTTCTCAATTTCATTCATATCTTTGAAACATTATGCATCTCAAACACAACATTTCATCATATCACCAAATCAAATTATGCACATAAAGTTTCATGCTCAAGGAACTAACATAATCACATCATCATAAGTGTGCACGAGGTTCATCATCATAATCATACTCTCTCGTCCACCTATCTCATAGTATCTTATGCTTTGACCCTTACGGGCTTTAAACTTGTATTTCGGTCATTCTAATCCTCACTAAGGATTTTTATAACACCTAAGGGATCATTACTTAAAATTCTCACTAAGTTTTAGGCACACTTAAAATTCCAAACAGCATTATGTAGTTTGGGCGAAAAATATCATATACTTACGGGGCTTAGAATCTCCTTCTTGACCCTTTTTAAGATCCGTCTTCGCCTAAGGCTTCATAATCAATCCCTAAACCAATTATGAGGGATTCCTAGGCATGTTTACTAAGTTATAATTACTTTTCCTCAATTTAGCTTTGCTGGACAGAATCACATTTTGCCATGTCTAAGTGTGCTAGAATTCCTATTTTAAGTCCTTATCATCACCTTAAGCTTAGTAATTAATACCTAATCATTTATGAAAGGTTTTTATGCATATCCTACTGATTATGAACCATTTACACTTGAATTAATTATGCTGGAACAGTTTTGCAAATTTGTGCATTAAGGTGTTCTAGAATTCTCATTCTTGATCCTTTTAAGTTACTTATTCTTTTCTAACTTCTCTAAATCGATCCTCCCTTCACTCAAACATAATTTTACACATTTTAACACCTTAGAACAACATTTGTACAGCAGCCAATCATGAAGGGCAGAACCGAAATCATAAGCCCATAAAATCACATAATCTCATGAATTAAAATGCATACAAGTTGCTAGTTTTCTCTTGGAACAATTTTAGGAACTCAAACTCTTTTAGAAACCAATTTATCTCATTAAAATCATTAAAGTCCAAGCAAGATCAGTAGCTAAATTAATTTTCTCATAAAATAGATTTAAAACATATAATCTCATTCATAATGTTCTTAGGTACTCCTAAGCTTAGAAAAATTTCAAAACATGGCTATGGGCACTTGTGATTAGATGAACTCACACAAGCCCATCATCATCACCACAAGGCCAAAATGGCTTCATTGAAAAACCAACGTTTTCTTAAAACTTTACATTGGATACTTGGGCAAGTCTTTGAGCTCTAGACCATTTAGGTGATGACATAAATTTAAACATGCTATGCAACTCATTTTACTCTTCTTTTAAAATAAAGTGAGAGCATAAAATAAATATGAGGTGCACTCATTTATTATCTTTAGAGTTTAAGTGATGGCGTAAAATATAAACATGATAGACAAGAAAGTAAACATGAAATGCAAGGTTCAATTCTTTATTTTAGTGCTCTAGGCCTCTTGGGTGTTTACCCCAAATCAACAATCAACTTTAAGGTTGAAATAGGTAGGCTTTGAGATTTATTAAGTGATGATGCACATTCTTGTTTTAATCTTTAAGTTGCTTAGTGATAGCTTGAAAATAAACATGCTATGCAAAGCATAAAAGTAAACATGAATGCAACTCCTTTTTAATCTTAACTAGAGCTCTTACAAGACTTTAAAGGAACATAAAAACCTCAACCCATTATGTATCATAAAGTGAGCTTTAGAGTTCTTAGCATCAAGACACCAAAGAAGTCTTATGTTCTTCGAACACCATCATCAAGCTCAAGGAAACGATTTTTCAAGAGACAACCTTTCAAACAAACATAAAAGGGCTACCTTAATATTTTTAGCAAACTTTGTTCAAGAGAGGAAAGGAAAAACCGAAACCATTGAAGAAAAAGAAATAAAAACCAAAGCTTGAACAAGGCAAAAGGAAAGAAAACCGAAACTTTAGAGGAATAAAAACCAAAACTTTGAACTAGGAAAAACCAAGAAGGAACCGGAATCATAAAGGAAAGGAAATGAAAAACCAAAACTTTGAACTTGCAAAGAAAAGGAAAAACCGAGTTTGTATATGGTCCTAGACCAAGATCCAAGCTTTAGAGGTTTCTCTCATGGCAAACACCAAACTATCTCCATGAGACCTCATCATCAAGCTAAAGATTGGTTTGTAAAATGGCCTCATGGCCGAAAATACAAAAGGGAAGAAAAAGAGTTTGAAACCAAGAGAAAACTAGAAACTTTTCTCAAAGAAAGTAAAGAAAACTTGAAAGAAAACCCCTACCAAGTGAAATCTTGAAAGCTTTGAAAGAAAGCTTGAGTTTGCAAGGAAATGAGAAGACAAAATCTTCTCTTGGTGAGCAACAAGGATTCGGCCTTCAAAGGTTCTCAAGGAAGATGATTTTTCCTTGAGGATGCAAGCTTGGAAATGGTGAGGTTTGGTGTTTAGGAGGTGTTTAAGGTATGAGAGTGGTGGTTTGAGGTGGTGGTGGTGGTTCTTTGAGGAAGGAAGAAAAAGAACTTAGAGGAAGGGAAAATGAGAGAAAATGAGAGAAAGTGCAAGGAAACTCAACTTAGCAAATGATCAAAAAGGTGTCCAAGCTTTCCAAGGTGTGGTATTTATAAGGAATGAAATGTTGTGGCTAATTTAGGGGGGAGGGTTGGCCGAAATTTTGGCCTTGGGAGGGAAGGAAAATATCTTCCAAAGCTTGTCTTGGAAGCTTGGTTAAAGTGCTAGCTTAGGTGTAGTCAAATCCTAGCTTTTGCATAGCCTTTTTGGATGAAATTTGAATTCAAAATTTGTGGCTTTTGGGGGAAATTCTAACTAGATTAACAATTTTAAAATAATTCTTTTGGTCAAAAAGGTGGTAGACAAATTTCCTTGATTTAAGGAAATTGGAGAGAGAAAATACTATTCATTACTTTTTGATTAGACATCTTGAATTAAAGAATGTAATTAGAACTTGACTAAGCAATTTTAGTTTCTAATCAACCTTAATAAATCATTTTGACTCTAGATTAATTATCGAAATAAATTAATCTTCGATTAGAGCCTAATATTGCTTAGGTTCGGCTAATTGCTTCATTAGGCGCACTGTACACTGTTCTCTAGGGGTAAAATGGTAATTGCACTAAAACTCTCGGGACCTTCCTGCTCCTAGAAACATCAAATATTACTCTAAAACATCATTCTAAACTTCCTGAAAAATTCCGGGCTCAAACGGCACCTTTTACCCGTGTAGAACAGGTGGGTATTTTGGTCATTTTGAGCCGAAAGTTTAGAAAACGAGATTTTCACCTCGAATATCAAACATATACAATCCCCTTCAAACATTGAGTTGACCCATTCAAGATGGCCCAACTGCCCTTTAATTTTAGAAAATGGCCTTAGGGGCATTTTGGTCATTTGCACTCAATACATGAGAATCGGGTGTTACACTATCCTTGTTCTTTCTCTGGTGAGAGAAAAGTTTAGTGGAACTCAATGGTGGTTGTTAAGCACTTGGATGTAGGCAAGTTAGTCGAACTAGTATAAAAACTCTCAGGATATTCCTTTCTCCTTCATCTCTTATTTTATTTCTATATTTGATTTTTTACGTGTTAGTTCTGGAACTCTCTTTCACGCATTTATTTCATATTCAACCAAGAAAATTCACTTTCTAAAGTCACTAATGCTATTTCCGCTGCACTTCAAGCTCATAGCTTGATAGTATTTTGAGTACGTTTTCCAAGAAGACAAGTAGGGAAAAAAAGGCAAAGCATAATTCAACCCCCCTTCTCGTGCGCTTTCTTACCTACAAGTGACAGAGCTTGTTTCTAAGGGGTTGAGCATTCTAACGATTGCAGAGGACAAAGATCTAAAGGACAGAATGACACAAAATATTCATATAGGAAGGATTCTCCATTATAGACCACCATTCTTTGATGTGGAGATTATGCCTACTGAGAGAATTGGAAGAGTTGTTCATAAAATATACAAGTCTTGACTTGTGGGAAATAACATAAGAAGGAGATTTTTTTCCAAGGGAGGAAGTTCAGGAACAGAATATGCGCCTTAACTTTAAAGAAATCCCTCAGAAGTAGGTGACAAGAGCAACACAAGGCTAGAGTTCAATTGAACTCAAAAACTAAGTACCTACTCATGTGTGCACTTGAAGCAAAGCTAAATATGACAAAATCATTGCCTGAACACGGCAAAAGAAATATGGGAAAGATTGTACATGCTACATGAAGGCACTTATCAAGTGAAAGAAACTAAGATCAGCATGCTGGTTCATCAATATGAGATGTTCAAAATGATAGATCAAGAGAATTTTTATGAAATGACCACCAAGTTTATACACATCATAAACCAACTAAAGGGATTAGGCAAAAGATATTCTAACTCTAAAATGGTTAGAAAAATCTTAAGAAGCCTCCCTGCCAAATGGCTGCCTAAGGTCATAGTTATTACTGAGGCAAAAGAACTTCAAACTCTTGACTTGAATGCACTCATTGGGTTACTTAAAACTCATGAGGTAATGCTCTTAGAAATGCATGGTGAATCCACTAAGAAGAACAAGTCCATGGCCTTAAAGTCGTCTCATAAAAATACAAACAAAGTTAAAGCAATGAAAGTTATCAAAACCTTTGATGAAGAGGAAGAAACTGATGATGAGACAGAAGAAGAAGATGGAAACGAGCTTTCCATGCTAGTAAGGAAAATGTCCATGGCCTAGAGGCAAAATGAAGAGAAGAAGGGACATTAACCTCAGAAGGATAGGAAAGGCAAGGTGAAGTCTGAAAATTTCATCTGTGACCAGGGAGGGAGAAGGACACTTCAATTAGATTGTCCTAAACTCAAAGGCCTATAGAAGAAGTTTGTGGGAAGAAAGAGATGCTGGCCACCTGAGTGAATTAGGAAGAAAAAGAAGGATCAGAAGATCAGGAAGATGGATGTTGCCAACCTATGCTTTATGGCAGTGCTATTGGAAAGTGAACATGAGGTAAATAACTTTAATCTCTCCTATGATGAACTGTTATTGTTATATGAAGAGTTGCTAGAAGATTCTCAAACTCTTTCTTCTAACCATCTCAACCTGAAAAAGGAACATAAAAAGATAGTTCTATAACTTAAAATGGCCAAGATAGAAGCTGAGAATCTAAGGCTTGAAAAATAAGAATTGAAGGGAGAAAACAAGATTCTAAATATAAAATTCAATGCCTTAAAATCTGAAGTTGCAAGTAAAAGTGAAAACACTCTAGAAGGTTATTTCTAAGCTTGAAAGAACTTCAAAGCTTCTTAAAACTGACCTAGAAAAATTGATGAATGGATCAAGGAGTCTTGATCTAATGGTTGGAGGTGGAGACCATATTTTCAAAAGACCGGGTTAGGATATGAAGAAAAGTTTGATGAAAAAGGAAAATCAACTCTTTCAAGAAAGACAAAAACAAAGTGTCTTGTACTTTATGTTTTAAGAAAGGACATCCACCTGACAAATGCTTCATGAAAAGAAGTCTGTCAAAAAGGTTGGAAAGCCTCCTTCTCAGACTAACTCAAGAAGACCCAAGAAAATCTAGGTACCTAGAATAAAAACTATGTTTGTTGTAGGTCTGTAAGAACACATGTGGAACATGACAACAAGTGGTACATGGACAGAGCTGCTCAAGGCACATGTCCGAATAGAAAGTGGTTCAAAAATCTGTGACCCTAAAGCTCTAGATTAGTAAAGTTTACTAATGGAGGTAAGGATAAGGTCACAGGCATAGGAAATATTGGAAAGGATGATTCTCACCAGATTTTTGATGTCTTGCTTATTCATGGTTGGCTCACAACTTATTAAGTATTAGTCAGTTTGGCAAAGGTTTTAATGTCATTTTTAATGCTCATGCATGCAAAATAGTTAGTCTCACTTTCTGACAAGTTATTCTATCTGTAAAGGCATGATAACACATGTGTTATTCCTGATGATCTAGAGATCAAGATGTAAAATGTCTCGCATCCTTCACGGATGATAAGTGGTTATGGTGCAAAAAGCTTGGGCATGCTCATATGAAACTTATTTCTAAGCTCTCTCAAAAAGAGCTTGTTAAAGGCTTACCAAGGATTAGATTTGACAAGGACTCAACTTGTGATTTCTGGAAAAAGGTAAGCAAATCAAAGCTTCTTTCCATAATAAGCATGTGGTTTCAATCACCAAACCACTTGAGCTTTTACATATGGATCTCTCAAACCAACCAAGACTGCTAGCCTTGTTGGAAAGAGATATTGTCTTGTCATAGTGGATGACTACTCTAGATTCACATGGGTTATCTTCCTAGCTTCAAGGATGAGGTATTTGAAAGATTCAAAGTTTTTGCAAAATGTATTTGCATAGAAAAAGATTCTCAAATCAGCTCTACAATATCTGATCATAGAGGAGAATTTGAGAATCATATTTTTGAAGAGTTTTGTGAAAACCATGGCATCCTTCAAGTTTTCTGCACCTAGAACTCTTCAACAAAATAGGGTTGCTGAAAAGGAAAAATAGAAGCTTGCAAGAAATGGCCAAAACAATTCTTTTAGAAAGTGATTTATCAAAAGGTTTTTGGCAGAGGTAGTAAACACCTCATGCTATATACAAAATAGAATCTTTCTAAGGCAAATCCTCAAGACAAACTCCCTACGAGCTATAGAAGGTAGGAAACCCAACATTTCATATTTTTACATTTTTGGCTCATTATGTTTTATCCTTAACACCAAGACAAACTTACAAAGTTTGATCCTAAATCTGATAATGGTATTTTCCTAGGATACTCCTCCTCTAAATCTTATAGAATGTACAATAAGAGAACGTTATGCATTGAAGAGACTATTCACATCAAGTTTAAGGAGCTCAAGAAGGACTTTGCTAATGATCTCAAAGAACTGGAAGAAAGTCTTGAAAGATTAAGTCTAAAAGAAACTTTTGATAGCAAGAAGATAAAAGACAAACCTTAAGAAAGTAAGCTCTAGAACATAAGCACTTCAGAAAGCTTGCTTAAAAATCTAAAGCAATTAGAAAACAGCATTTCTAAATACGAAGAAAAGTAATTTGAAGATGAAAGAGAAACTGAAGACCTTCAAAGCCACAAGAAACTACAAGGGAGTTCTAATTTAAAGGCACTTTCTCAAACGAGTTTGGACATTTCCAAGGGCATGAGAACCAGATCATCCCTTAGAAATATGTCAAATTGTGCTTTAATCTCCACCATTGAACTTGAATACATTGATGAAGCTTTGAGTGATCAAAGTTAGGTGGTGCTATGCAAGAAAAACTAGACTTATTTGAGAAAAGTAAAGTTTGGACACTTGTTGAAAGACCAAAGGGCAAGACCATCATAGGTACAAAGTAGGTGTTCAGGAATAAGCTCAATGAAGTAGGCAAAGTCATTAGAAACAAAGCAAGATTGGTTGTACAAGGTTATAATAAACAAGAGAAAATTGATTATGATGAAACCTTTGCACCAGGACTTAGACTTGAAGCCATGAGAATGCTACTTGCTTTTGCTACCTTCAAGGGATTTATTCTCTACTAAATGGATATTAAGTCTGCATTTCTAAATGGACTCCTCTAAGGAAGTTTATATGAAGCAACCTCCTAGTTTTGAGAATAAAGACCTTCCCAACTATGTCTTCAAGCTAACGAAAGCTCTCTATGGTTTGAAACAAGCTCCTCAAGCTTGCTATGATAGATTGAGTTCCTTCTTGTTGAAGAATGAGTTCAAGAGAGGTAAAGTTGATACTACTCTTTTTACTCTTGAATAAGATAATAACTTTCTAATTGTCCAAATATATGTTGATGACATCATATTTGGCGCTCTGATCATTCTCTATGTAAAAGTTTTCAAAATTATTGCAGAGTGAATTTGAGATGAATATGATGGGTGAACCAAAATTCTTCCTCATTTGCAAATAAAACAAGCAAAAGGAAAGACCCTTGATCCATAAGGAAAAATATACAAAGGAGCTTTTCAAGAAATTTAATATGGATCATGTAACATCCTCTCAAATACAACATCATCCTTAAGTCATGACATCGTACTCGGAGTTGTTACCTATTAATTAGCGGACCTTTCTTAAATATCTATAGCAAGATCGAACACTTCATTAAGTAACTAAGCGTAATTCTATTAAAATGTATAACGAAGAACCAGAACATTTATTTAAATACATAATTAAGTACAAAAGGAAGCTCTTCTAAGAGCTTTAATACAATATGTTCACGGTTTCATTTACATACATATAACTCCAACTAAGTATAGTAAAGTAAAAACATCAACTAATAAGTACTACGATTCCAAGTTCTTCAAGTTAAGCTCATTGTTCCCTAGATCAACCTGGAGGCAAAACGGAAACACAAAAACATAGGGGTGAGAATTACACAATTCTAAAGGAAACTCCCCAGTTACACTATCATAATGTCTTTGTCATCACCCCAGCTACTTCGATTTATTATGAAATGTGAGCATGCAACATATATCAAAGATTCATTTTAACGTTCAAAAAACCATTCTTTCGAAGTGGTTTTCTTTTAGCATTCCATCACTTAAAGCATATATCTCATAATGTCCCAACAATTACTAAATTACAGAAGGCAGAGATTCAGAATAAGATGAGTAGCATATAATACATGAAATGAATTTATCTCAAAGTGACATGGTTTCACTTTTAGCAACTCTAGCTTAGGTTTTTTGGGATTAGAATTCAAAGTGAAGCTTAAGAGGATGAAAATGGTGGCTGGTTTGTCTCCTTGAAGGCTGCACGAAATTGTGAAGAAGAAAGGAAGAAATTGTGGCCTTATGTCATTTATTATAACATGTGTTGGAATTGTTTTCTACCACAAAAATTATTTCCTTAAGATAAATAAATAAAGTTTTGTAAGATTCCTATTGGCTAATCATAAAGGTGAAAGGTGTGGCACATATCAAGTCACACACTTGTCCTCTTTAGGTGGCAAACTTGCACTACAGTTTCATTCGTGTAGAAACTAACACCGAAATCTTACCGACGGGTAAACATCGTACCCATTGAACCGATATTACCCAAAAATTAAATTCAGGTATAAAATCCTTATTCCTACCTATTTAACCTTAACCCTCTCTTCAATCCAGGACTTTTCTGTCTTGTATGTAGGTTTCTGTCCTCCCGTGCCTGCTGGGGCCCGCAAGGTTACTATTCATCGTCTCAAAATTTTTTTTTGAGATCCGTTGGCCACCCTCATCATTGCTATACTGCGATTTTTGAAATTATGAATAGCAAAGCTCAAATTAATTTTTAAATAATTTTTGGGGTGTTACAGATTAAACTAAACTAATGAGTATACCGGTGCATCCATCTCAAATGATTGATGCTGATGAGAATGATGAAAAAGTTTAAAAAGTAATTATCATGGAACGATTAGTTCACTACTGGATCTAAACTAGTAGACCGGACATTCAATTAAGTGTGGAATTTGTGCTATATTTCAATCTAACCCAAAGCAATCACACTTAAATATTGTTAAGAGAATTCTTCAATATTTATCAGGTACTACGAATCTTGACTTGTGGTATGAGAAAGGTACTACTTGTGAGATTATAGGTCATTCTGATGTTGACTTCACTGGAGACATAATTGAGAGAAAAAGCACCATGTTTGCCGCCGTTTCTTTGGAAAAAGTCTGATCACATGGGCATGCAAAAAGCATAATACAATTGCTCTCTCTACTGCTAATGCTAAATATGTAGCTACTACAAATTGTTGCACAAAGATGCTTGGATAAGGAACCAACTAGAAGATTATCACTTGAGGTATTCCAAAATCCCTATCTACTGTGATAATACTAATGCTATTAATCTTACTAAAAATCCTATCCAACATTCTAGATCCAAGCATATTGATGTTAAACATCATTTTATCCGTGATCACGCTCAAAAAGGAGATGTTGAGTTAATATTTGTGAATATAAGACCAAGTGTTAGATATATTCATAAAGCCATTAGCTGAAGATCATTTTTGTGTCTTGAAAAAACTTTTAAACTTAAGTATTTTTAAATCTGCATAAGCATTCATACACAAATCATCTCTAGATACTCTCTCTATAATGCCAAGCTAAAGCCCAATAAAAGATATTAGTTTGTAAGACCAAGTATCCTTTTGAGTTTTCTCTCTCCCACGTCATTTCACCTTCAATCAGTTACGTCACATCACTTAAATAACCCCCCACTTCTCACACATCACTTCTTTACCTTTAAACTCTACCTTACACTACTTTAAACCGTTTTGTTTCCTCTCATCTAAAACCCTCTCTTCTACAAACTAAAGCATCTTGCTCCCTTACAAGTCTTAATCTATAAATCTTTTTCAAGCGTAAACCTTCTTGCTCTTTCCTTATACACAACCCTGAAAAATGGCTAAAGTAAAACCTTGCTCTGGGCATGTTGCCAACATGGGGACATTTCTCATGTTTGATGAACCTCACCACTAGCAACACTACAACTTTTTTCAGCGGCTAGTAGCCTTTGGGAAAAGGCTTCAATAGGAGATCATGGTTCAAGTTCTTATCCTTTTGGAGGTCGTTTTCTTCCAGGGATGGGAAGAGTTCCTAAACTTCTTCAATTAGGTATTTATGGGAATGATTACTGCTTTCTATTCCCAGTTGATACAGGTATCCGAGTTGTTAACCTCTTATATCAAGGCATTGATATAGAGCTGAAGCATAGCCGACCACTCTAACATCATTCATTCTCCTAATGACGATGTCATCTATATGTTAGAGGAAGGTGGTGGATGGGTCTTGAAGTTTCAGCAGAGGAGGTCTCCAAACTTATCATAACCTCCTAGACACCAACCTGGCATAACTACCGCCATGTTGAACACCAAGTCACGACAAGTCTTTACCCTCATCCAATTTTCTTTACTCCCAAGGCTTGGAAGCACACATCTATTGGTTGGGATGGATTGCATGCTATTGTTTTGTCTGTTAGCAAAAAGAAAAGTAAACTTGCCTAGACTAATCTTTGACTACATGCTAAGTGCCATCACTCCAGGGAAAAGAAACTGCTATGTTCCTTATGGGATTCTATTGACCAAGATCTTCGAGTACTTGCAATACCCATTGGAAAACGAATGGTACGAGTATATGGAAGGAACTAGTATTCTCCAAGTTTTTTCAAGACCATACGAAGACCAACTGATGCTGTTTCATCTGGTCAGACAAAGTCTAAGAATAAGAGATGTAGCTCTGAAAAGGGCAGCGGTGGAGAATGAGGGAGAAAGAGAAAGAAAGAATCATAGTTAAGACAATTTCGATAAGAGTAAAAGGCCTAAGATAATTATCAGATATGGGGGCTCACCCTATAGATCATGCATGGCCTCAAATTCTAACAATGAAACAAGCTCAGGGTCTTCTAAGTGAAATCTGCTTCTAGGAAAAGATATCCTTAAACAATAAGCCAGGAGATGGCAACTCTAAGAAGAGCTCACCGCAAGTAAATGCTCCACTCCTTAATCCAGCTATTCCTGAACCATCTCCAAGCAGTGCTGAGCCTTCTTAAACCCAACCTGCACAGGGGCACAACCAAGATTTATTGAATTATAAGTGCTTGCAAGAATAACACCTAATCAGCAATTGGCTAAATCAGGTGGAAGCCTTATCAAGACGACACGAAGCGCTTCTGTTAGAAATTCTTTGTGAAGTCAGGTGCCAGGGTTGATGATGGTGTTCCTGGATTCCAACACACCTCTTTTTTGTTGAAGACAAAAAGGGAGAATAAATGAGAGAAAGAAAATCTTATGCTGAAAAAGGGGAGTATGCATGAGGGGAGAAAATTCAAAGATCTTTTTACATCTGCATTTCTTTTTCTTATGGTTTTTAATTTGGTTTGTTTTTCTCCTTAAATTTGATATATACAATTTGTTTTGTTTCTTTTACTCTAGTTTATTTTACTATATTTTTACACGTAATATATTGATGCTTTGTTACATGTCATATATATCATGTGCAAACTTATTTGAAAAATATTATCTCTGTTTTATTTGCTCAAAATCCTGATACATCCTCATATAAACATGAGCATCAGCTTTCAAAAATAAGTTTGGATAAAGAAGTCTGAATAAGGAAATCAATCAAGATAAAATATCACAAGTATTACTTGCAAGATATTCAAGCATGTGAATATTCAGAAAGTTTTTTTTTTAATGAAAATCAAGCTGGTTGTGTTAAAAAAGACTTAAATGATAATATCCAATTCATTACCATTCTGATGTACTCAAAAGTACCTTGAGTAAATTCAAAATTTTCATAAACAACAAAATCAACTCTAATTTAAGTTACTTAAGGCTATAAAATATTTTTTGAATCTATCTATATCATGCCTTAAGAAAAGAAAGAAAATAACTTCCTGAAAATTAAAACCTATGATGTTCTGAAAGAATACCTATTGTCTTGACATATTCAATTCTATTTCTTTCAATATCTCTTCAAAAGATTTTCTTCAAATTGGTTTGCCATCATCAAAAAGGGGGAGATTGTTAGCTCCAGAACCCTTCAGAAAGCTTTAAAGCAATATGTTTTAAATGACAACAAAACTAATTTAAAGAAAACACTTTGAAGAACGACTAATGTCTATCTTGAGTTTCTTGACATAGCATAGATGTATCCGAATTGCATAACACAACTTGAAACAAGAATAATTTCAATTTGCATGTGCAAACATGATTTATCTCATATAAAAAGATTGAACTTAATAAAAGTGAATATTATATCATGCAAAGTACCTAACATGCCTTACGGATGAAAGGAAAGCAGCATCATACAAGAAACCAAAGTCTACAGACTTTAGAAAGTAGGATGAGACTTCAAAAGTACATTTGAAATGAAGATATCCATACAAGCATAAAGTCAAGTGTTCTATATCTTCAATCATCGCACTACAATCTTTTGTTCATCAACAAGCCATGATTGAAGATAAGAACCCAGGGATTATCAAGGAAATGATACCGCACATCAAAAAGCTCACGTACACTGCTATGCGCTCATAAGAAATAGAGGAATTTTTAAAATCCAAATTTGAATTTGAAAAATCAAAACCCAATGACTAAAGCTAAGTGTCATGTCTTTTGCCATGATAGTCAACTACCTCAGCTTGTAGAAGAAAGTAGAAACCACGTTCAAAGTAAGAGTAGTTTGAAGTAACATCTGAGGAACCTCAATCTTGCAACGGCTTTCAGCAACGCATTGACACGAGGCTACTCTTCTAGATTTCTTTTTCAAGACACAAATGGATGATTAGCATGTGTCACTTGAGATTTGACAAAGGCATTCGGTCACAGGGAAACCATCTATAAATGAGATATTGTGCTTTCAAAGTATACACATTGGCGCGGCACAAAGAGCACAAACTCTCTGAAAATTTCTTCTTATCCTTGTAGAGTTCATTATATCTAGTAATCATTTCCTTTGATTGTAAAAATCTTCTTTCTACGTTCCTTCGATGTTTATACGTTCTTCCTAGGAAGAATACTTAGAAAGGAATCATTCAAGTGTTTCTAGATCTTTCTTTATAAATCTTAA
>JAMLFY010001271.1:0-15323 GCA_030441495.1 Dalbergia oliveri
GGATGCATAAACATTCATTGTTTGCAACAGCAATTATATCATGCAAACTATGAAGTCATTCAATGATATCAAATACTAATAAGCATCAATCACTACATAGACTTATCATTTTCAAACTTCAAAGAACCATCATCATAAATTCTTACAGAAAAACTGTCTTAAACAACCAAAACTTAGAATCGAGTGAGTCTCAAGATATCAAACTAATTAATCATGCATCTAAAGGATTCATTATCATCATTACCATTAATTATAAGCCTTAAGAATATTATTAAACTATATGGGACAGCGTAGGCAGCAAGTTATATTTAACTTTCAAGTATGGTAAAGTCCAATGTTTTAACCCTTTCTCGTTAGCAGCTTTCCTTATGGTGCTAAAATTAATTACTAAACCAATTATGAATCATTCTCTCTTATCTAAACATAATAGAACCTGGTTCTTAGGGCTGCTAAAGGTTCTGGACAGAATGCATAAATTTCATTTTCTAGAGTTCTAGAAATCTTGCTTTTAGCACTTTCTGGGAAGCTAATTTTATTTCTAACATGCATAGAATCATTCCTTAGCAATAAACCATAATTATCACAACTTTAAACATATTAAACCATCATCATATAGTAGTACTAAACTCAGATTAAGTGGCTGAATTATGAACCTCACATAATTGCTTAAAATCACATTTAATACATGTAAGATACTAGTTTCCCATAAAATCTTTGCAAAGCCTTAAAACTCTTTTAGAAACTAATTCTTTTTGTTAATCTTGAAAGAAATTATAGAACTAAATCAGTAGCTATTTAAAATCACTTGGGCCTACCTTAATTATGAGGCCGAGTTATATATTGAAAGAATCTTCATGATTAAAATTCTCACTTAAGATAAAAGGAGCAAGTCTTGAGCTTTAGAGATTTAGTGATAACTAGAATTATAAACATGCTATGCAACCTTATTTTAATCTTATCTTTATAAAGTGATAACTTGGAATTATAAACATGATGTATGCAAAGACTGAAACGGCGGTAGTCCGCACTGGACTAATGGGGGAGAAGAGAATCTTAAGAAAAGAAAAATAAGAAACGGAGCGGCGTAGTCTGCACTGGACCGGTGAAGGGAGAAGAGAATTCTTATTCAGCTCCAACTCAAGACTTTTTAAAGAATAAATTCTTTGACTCCAATAATCTTAAGGAAATATGCATCCTTAGGATACTACCATTTTCCAACTTTGCTTGTGATACTTGGGCAAGTCTTTGAGCTCTAGGATCTTTAGGTGATGACATAAAATAAACATGTCCATGCATTGATTTTTTAGCCATTATAAAATAAAGTGAGAGCATAAAATAAATATGAGATGCAACTTCTTTATTATCTTTAGAGATTAAGTGACAACTTGAAACATAAACATGAAATGCAAGCTTGAAAATTTAAACATGAGATATGCAAGTTCATTTATTTATTCTTGAAATTTAGTGATGACATTAAAAGTAAACATGATGTGCAAGGCATAAACTTAAACATGGATGCAAGTTCATTTTTATTTCTTACTAGAGCTCCTTCAAGACTTTAAAAGAATTATAATTTCAACCCAATATATATCTTAGCAAGACAAAGTGAAAAATATTTTAACTCTTATAAAAACTTCTTAAAAATCAAATGGCAAGAAAAGGATTCATTAAAATGATTTTAAACATCATTTTAAACTCAAAGCTTAACAAGAAATGAAACATAAGTGTCATATATTTTCAAGTTAAACTCAAGACCTTTATCATAAAAACATAGTTGCTTCAAAACTTTGAAACTAGATGAAACCTTCAAGTTTTAGAGGTCTAACATGTGAAGGCTTTACAACCAACACTCAAGGTCCTCATCATCAAGCCATCATCTCATCATAATCTAGGCCATATGGCTGAAATATTCAAGAAGAAAAGGAAGAAGGAAACCGAAAATGAGAAAGCAAGAGAAAGTCCATAAAATCATCATTTTGAACCAAGAACAACACTTAGCAACATAGAAATAAAGCTTAAAAACAACTCCCTACCTAATTTTATTTGAAGGAAAGGAAGAGAACTTGGTTTCTTGAAGTGAAATGAAAGAAAATATTCTTGAAAAGTTGAAGAAAATTTCAGCCAAGGGGGAAGAAAGAAGAAAGTTTTTGAGCTTAGGAAAACTTGAAGTTGTGAAATTTTGAGCAAGCCTTAATGACTTCTAAGCATGCCTATTTATAGAAGAATTCAAGCTCATGTATGGACAAGGAGGAGGAAAATCTGACTAAATTTGAGGAGGAAACAAGGAAGAAAAATCATCTTGTTTGGTGGCTTAAAACATGGAATCATGAAACATGATTCCTTGTTTCTTGAGTTTTGTGCCAAGTTTGACAAATTTTTTGATGCATATTCACCATATAATTTCGTGCATTATAGCCCAAGGGAGGATAAATTTTGTGTGTTCCATGTATTATTTAGGTGTAGGTAAGGTATCTTGCAAATTAGAGAATTTACAATTAAGGGCTTAGGTGAATTAGTAAGCAATTTGGGTGTTTTTAAGCAATTTTAGGTTCTAATCAATCTAAATAAATAATTTTGACTCTAGATTAATAATTAGAATTTAATAAGCTTTAATTTGAGCCTAATATTGCTTAGGTTTCATTCACGAATTGAAAATCTCAAAAATTGCAAAACTTGGCAAAAGACGGGGCAAAATGGTCATTTACTCAAAAACTGCAAAGACCACGAGCTTAACCAATGGTTAATCATAACTTAAAAACATGTTTTAAAACATTTTAGTGAGGTTCGGGTTCAGTCGGCACGCAAATCGGAATTAAAACGCCGCAAGGGCGTTTTGGTCATTTACGCGTCGGAGCTCAAAATTGAGATTCTTCTCCTCTATTAACACACATAACACAAACAATCCCTTATTATCATCAAAACATCCCCTTGAGGACGGGTGAGGCCCACGATCCTCATTTTCTGAGTAAAATAACCTCAGGGGCATTTTGGTCATTTTACACGTCCAGAAATTGGGGGCTTGCAATTCTTGCACGAATCACTCCTAACCTCTTTAATGTTATATTCCTTTATTGAGGATTGTTTGGTCTCAAATTTTATATAAGAATTACCTAGAGTAATTCGGTAATTTGGGTAGTAAAAATTGGGCGTTCATTCAACGGCTAAGGGATAAAGAAATTCTTATTATATCTTATTAAGCTCCAAACTCAAGACTTTTTAAACTGAATTCTTTGACTCTCGACATAATCTTAACAAAGCTTTAGAGTTTTTATTACCATGGTTCCAACTTTGCTTGTGATATTTGGGCAAGTCTTTGAGCTCTTGGATCTTTACACGATGACATAAAATAAACATGTCATGCATTGATTCTTTTAGCCATTATAGAATACAAAGTGAGAGCATAAAATAAATATGAGATGCAACCTCTTTATCTTTATCAGTAAGTGACAACTTGAAATATAAACATGAAATGCAAGCTTGGATTTAAATCATAAATGCAATTTCATTTAAATTCTTTAAGAATTTAGTGATGACATAGAAAGTAAACATGGTTTATCCAAGGCGATAACTGTTAAAGGTGAATAAATTAATTTTATTCTACTAGAGCTCCTCCAAGACTTTTACAACATATAATTTCAACCCAATATATATATGTCTTCAAGACAAATGAAAGATAATTACTTAAAATTCTAAACTCAAGATCTTTACTTTTCCATCATAAAAACATCATTCTTTTTAAAGTTTTTCCAAGTGAAATTTTTAAAGCTTGGCAGGTTTGCACTTGTAAATGGATACAACCCATACTGAAGGTCCTCATCATCAAGCCATCATTTCATTCCTTCTTAGGCCATTTGGCCGAAACCATAAAGAAAAATAAGGAAAGAAAAAACAGAAATTATAAAGCTTAAAGCTAGGTGAAAACCTTCAAGTTTTTAGAGGTTTAACTTGTAAAGGCTTTGCAACCAACACTAAGAACCTCATCATCAAACCATGCATTCTCATTGGTCATACAGCCATAAGGCCGAATTAACCAAAAGAAAGAATGAAGAAACTGAATTTAAAAAGGATATCAAAAGGTTCATTGATTCAAACTTTTTCCAAGCTGGAAACAGGTAATCTCATAGGCATAAATGAACTTAGAAACAACACCTACCTGATTTTATTTGAAGGAAAGGAAGAGAACTTGGTTTCCTTGAGTGAAATGAAAGAAAATCTCTTTGAGAAATGGGGAGGAGTTTGGAGCCAAGAGGAGGAAGAAGAAAGCTTTTGGTGCTTCTAAAAACTTTAGAAATATGTAAGTTATGACATAGGCTCTGACACGCCTTCAAGCATGCCTATTTATAGAGATTTGAGTGATCTTAAATGGAGAAATGAAGGAGGAAGGCTGGCAGAATTTCAAAGGGAATAAAGGGAGGAAAACATGGATTCAAGACAAGTTGTATGAATTTAGGGAATTATGGTTAGTGGTGACATTTTGGCATTTTGTTTTAGTGCATTATTTGGCAATATTAAATCCATATGGGTTGGATTATTTTGGAAATTTAACTTAGGATGCAAGAGAAATTTGTGTGTTTCATGTATTCTAGGTGTAGGTTGTAACACCATTCCTGTCGTTTAGAAATTACCGGAATTACCCTAGGTAATTTTTCATATAATTAGAAGACCGAACAATCCTCAATAAAGGAATATAACATTAGAAGAAAGGATAGGAGCAATTCTAATGAGACTGCAGAACCCCAAATTTCTGTACTGTAAAATGACCAAATGCCCTGAGGTTATTTTACTAAGAAAACAAGGATCGTGGGCCCCACCCATCCTAAGGGGATGTTTGATATAAGATAAGGGATTGTTTGTGTTATGACAATGAGAGAAGATCCTAATTTTAGAGCTCCAGCGCGAAATGACCAAAACGGCCAGTGTGAGCTTGTTTTAATTTTGAATTTGCCGTAGGACTAACCAGGAACCTCACTAAGATGTTTAAAAAATGTTTTAAGCTATGATTAACCATTAGTTAAGCTCGGGTGGTCTCGGGCAATTTTTAGTAAAATTACCATTTTGTCCGGTCTTTGTGCAATTTTGCGAATTTTGAGATTTTTTTTGATTCGTATAGCAAAACATAAGCAATATTAGGCTCAAATTAAAGGTTATTAGATTCTAATTATTAATCTCAGAGTCAAAATTATTTATTTTAGATTGATTAGAACTTAAAATTGCTTACTAATTCACCTAAGCCCTTGATTGTAATTAATTCTCTAATTTGCAAAGATACCTACCTACACCTACATAATACATGGAACACACAAATTTTATCCTCCTTGGGCTGTAATGCACAAATTTTGGTCCATAATGCATCAGAAAATTTGTCAAAGAATGCACAAAAACCAAGGTATGAAAACAAGGAAGCCATGAAACATGATCCATGTTTAAGCCACCAAACAAGATGATTTTTCTTCCTTGTTTCCTCCTAGAATTCCATCAGAATTTCCCTCCTCCCTTTGTCCATTTATGAGCCTCAAAATCTCTATAAATAGGCATGCTTGAAGGAGTGTTAGAGGCCTTAGTTAATCACTTACACAATTACTAATTTTAGAACACAAAGCTTTCTTTCTTCATCATTCTTGGCTGAAACTTCTTCTCCCATTTCTCAAAGAGATTTTCTTTCATTTTAACTCAAGGAACCAAGTTCTTTTCCTTTCCTTCAAAAAAATTAGGTAGGGATTGTCTTTAAGCTTATTTCTATGCTTTGCTAAGTGTTGTTCTTGGTTCAAAATGATGATTTCAATAAACTTCTTCTTAAGCTTTCTTATCGGTTTTCTTCTTTCTTTCCTTTGACCATTTCGGCCATAAGGCCTATATGGGAATATGATGATAGCTTATGATAGAGGTTTAATATTCTGGTTGTAAATCCATCACAAGTTAGGCCTCTAAAGCTTGAAAATTCCACTTGATGCAAAACTTTAAAGAATGATGTTTTTATGATGTAAAAATAAAGATTATTCATTTTAAAGCTTGAAAGATGTACTTTTCACTTTGTCTGGTTTAGATATATTGGGTTGAATTTATATTTCTAAAGTCTTAAAAACTCTGGTGAGAAAAAATAAAAAAAAATGAGACTTGTATGATGTTAAGTTTATGTGTAATACATATTTTTCCTATCGTTATAAATTCCTCGAATTACTAGGTAATTCTACATAAAATTTGAGACTAAACAATCCTCAATAAAGGAATATAACATTAGAAAAGATGTTATGAGCGATTCTGCAATAGTCCAAGCCCGAATTTCTATGTGTAAAATGACCAAAATGCCCTGAGGTTATTTTCTTAGGAAATGAGGATCGTGACCCAGCCATCCTGTGAGGAATGTTCTAGGATAATAAGACTGCTTGTGTTATGTGTGTTAATAGAGGAGAAGAATCTGATTTTGAGTTTGGGACACGAAATGACCAAAACGCCCTTGCGGTCTTCACTTGGGAAATTTGTAATCGGACTAACCAAAACCTCACTTAAAATGTTTTAAAACATGTTTTTAAGTTATGATTGTCCATTGGTTACAGCTCGGGTGGTCTTGGGCAGTTTTTGAGCGAAATGACCATGTTGCCCCTGTCTTTGTGCAGTTTTACAATTTTTAGATTTTCAATTACGTTAATGAAACCTAAGCAATACTAGGCTCAAATGAAAGCTTATAAATTCTAATTATTAATCTAGAGTCAAAATTATTTATTTAATTGATTAGAACTGAAATTGCTTAAAAACACCCAAATTGCTTACTCATTCACCTAAGCCCTTAATTGCAAATTCTCTAATTTGCAGAGATACCTTACCTACACCTAAATAATGCATGGAACACACAAATTTTATCCTCCTTGGGCTATAATGCACGAAATTATATGCACACTAATGTGCTTAAGAAAAATTTGTCAAACTTGGCACCAAAACTCAAGGTATGAAAATAAGGAATCATGTTTATTGATTAGATGTTTAAGGGAACAAGGATGATTTTTCATTCCATTGTTTCCTCCTCAAATTTAGTCAGATTTTCCTCCTCTTCTTGTCCATACATGAGCTTTGAATTCTTCTATAAATAGGCATGCTTAGAAGTCATTAAGACTGAAAATTTCACAACTTCAAGTTTCTCCTTAAGCTACAAAAAGCTTTCTTTCTTTCTTCCCCTTGGCTGAAATTCTTCTTCAACCTTTCAAGAATATTTTCTTTCATTTCACTTCAAGAAACCAAGTTTCTCCTTTCCTTAGCAAATAAAATTAGGTAGGGAGTTGTTTTAAGCTTAATTTAAGTATTGATAAGTTTTGTTCTTAGTTAAAAATGATGATTTTATGGACTTTCTTCTTGCTTCATATTTTAGGTTTTCTTCCTTTTCTTTTGAATATTTCAGCCTTATGGCCTAGATTATGATGAGACCATGGTTTGATGATGAGGTTCTTGAGTGTTGGTTGCAAAGCCTTCACAGTTAGAATCCTTAAAACTTGAAGGTTTCATTAGTTTTCAAAGTTTTGAAGAAACTATGTTTTTATGATAAAGGTCTGAAGATTTAAACTTGAAAAATATATTGACATTATGTTTCATTTCTTGTTAATCTTTGTTTTTAGTTTAAAATGATGTTTAACAATTTTTCATTTCTAGATGACTCTTGAACTTCTCCTTTTCTTGTCATTTGATTTTCGCCCAACCTAAGAAAGTTTCATAGGGATACTTAAATAATGAAATCTTTTAAAGCTCACTTTGTCTTGCTAAGATATATAATGGGTTGAAATTATAATTCTTTAAAGTCTTGAAGAGCTATAGTAAAGAAATAAAAATGAACTTGCATCCATGTTTATGTTTATACCTTGCACATCATGTTTACTTTTAATGTCATCACTAAATTCTCAAGAATAATAAATGAACTTGCATACCTCATGTTTAAATTTTGAGCTTGCATTTCATGTTTATGTTTCAAGTCTCACTTAATCTCTAAAGATAAAGGATGATCATATTTATTTTATGCTCTCACTTTATTTTATAATGGCTAAAAGAATCAATGCATGGCATGTTTATTTTATGTCATCACCTAAAGATCCTAGAGCTCAAAGACTTGCCCAAGTATCACAAGCAAAGTTGGAAAATGGTAGTATCCTAAGGATGCATATTTCCTTAAGATTATTGGAGTCAAAGAATTTATTCTTTAAGAAGTCTTGAGTTGAAGCTAATAAGAATTCTATTCTATCACGGTCCAATGCAAGACTCCGCTGAATTATTATTTTTTCTTTTCTAAGATTCTTCTCCTTAAAGTAACTAAGATGCAACTCCAAGTTACCTTAAGTTTCTTGCATCATGTTTATAATTCCAAGTTATCACCTTATAAAGAAAGATTAAAATGAGGTTGCATGATGTTTATAATTATTCGTTATCACCTAAATCTCTAAAGCTCAAAACTTACTCCTTATCTTAAGTAAGAATTTTATCGTGAAGATTCTTTCAATATATAAATCGGCCTCATATTAAGGTAGGCAAAGTGATTTTAAATGCTACTGATTTAGTTCTATAATTTCTTTTAAGATTAACAAAAGAATTAGTTTCTAAAAGAGTTTTAAGGCTTTGAAGATTTATGGGAACTAGTATCTTACATGTGTTACTTAAAATGTGATTTAAGAAATTATGTGAGGTTCATGATTCAGCCACTAAATAAGTTTAGTACTACTATATGATGATGGTTTTAATATGTTTAAAGTTGTGATAATCATTTTATGCTAAAAGAATGATTCTATGCATGTTAGAAATAAAACTAACTTCCCAGAAAAATCGTAAAAGCAAGATTTCTAGAACTCTAAAAATGAAATTATGGATTTCTCCAACCTTTAGCAGGTTTTAAGAGGGTTTTATTATGTTTAGATAAAGAATGATTCATAATTGGTTAGTAATTAATTTTACGCCATAAGGAAAGTTGGTAAGGAGAAAAAGTTAAAAATGCAACTTCTAGCACATAAAGCCTTAAATGTAACTTGCTGCCTATGCTCTCCCATATAGTTTAATAATATTCTTAAGGCTTATAATTAATGGTAATAATGATAAAATCCTTAGATGCATGATTAATTAGTTTGATAATTGAGATTACCGATTCTAAAGTTTCGGTTGTTTAAGGTTTCAAAGAATTTATGATGATGGTTCTTGAAGTTTGAAATGATAAGTCTATGTGATTTGATGCTTATTAAGTATTTGATATCATTGAATGACTTCATAGTTTGCATGATATGCTGTTGCAAACAATGAGATGTTTATGCATCCTAATATTATGAATTCAAAGTTATATTATGATATAACATGCAAACTAATGGTGACTTAAAATTATGAGGAAATGATCCTTTGGACCCATAGACTAGTGGTGAAAAGGTGATCTAAGAAAATGATCCTTTGGACTTAATCAGACTATAGGTGGTGAAAAGGTGATTCTTGCCCCCTAGCCCAAATCTTCAAAAGGGTAGAGTTGGGACTTTAACTTATCAAAAGGGGATAAGTATATGCTAGTGACGACTAGTAAGGTATGAGCTCATAACCTAGATTACTCCAAAAGGGTGGAGTATAGGTGGCCAGGAAAATGATGATGAAAGTAACTTTAAGTTAGGAACTAAGTAACGTATTATGTGATTATGATGTTCTTATATGCATAGTATTTATAAGATGATGATGAGAAATATGATGTTCTCTATGCATAGTATTTATGATATGATGATGAGCAATATGATGTGGTCTTATGCATAATTATGTTATTATATATGAAATGAAAAGTTCATTATAAACTAACATGCTAAGTTTATGATGCATTATAGACGCATGATTAAAATGAATGGACCTCGGTAAAGTATATTTCCAAACTAATTAAATGAATCTTAGCATGCTCACTATTTTCATAATGAACACCAAAGATTCCTGGGACGATGATGATGACACGATGCATATGAGGTGAGTACCCTCCTGAGATTCTTTTATAAGTTTCTCATTCCTCTTTCTTCTTCCATCTCGTCTTCAAAGTGATGGTGATGTCGTGATTCCTGTTGATGCTCTCACCTGGTAGATGTTAAGGATATTGTGAACCAGCTTATTATCCTTGAGGAACGTATTGCTAGACCTTTAGCGTGAACTTAGATATCTATTCCTATCTCTGAAGTATTATTAATAGGTGCGTTAATGGATGTTCCATCCATATATTATTTATGTTTTGTTAGATTGCCTACATCTAGCTTAACTCTGTTGATAGGCAAAATATCTATATAAATGTAATTATGGATGTCATATGATGGAGCCAATATGATGTGTTCTTCATGATATGTTTGTTTGTTTTATTCCTTTATCCTAATTATCGTTCACGTTATGCGCGCTCACGTTTTCAATTATGTTTAAAAAAAAAAATGGCTCGTAATTTAGCCCAAGTATTTTCAAAGCATGATTAAGGAACTAAAGCAAAGATTAAAGTCTAGTAATTAATCAGATATGACCTAGGCGTATTGGGTTAATTATTAGGGTGTTACATTTTGGTATAAGAGGAAGTTTCAATTCTCAGCGAGTTCGAGATGGGACGTACTTGAGCATGATACGTAGAAATGTCATGTGTAAATGTTTATCATTAGGATAAGACTTGAGGATTAGAGATGCATGACTCCTGTATGTTGCACATGAAGGTAACTTGTAACACTTGCATGGAATGTTGAGCCTGATCACCTAGGTGTTTCTGTTTTGTGTGTATAGGGACCAATGGCAAGTCGATAACAGACTAGGAACGCGGCACAAAATAACAGAACAGTGAGGATTTCCAAAAACACTCCATGATGTGGCAGGGGCAATGAGGATGATGATGGAGCGAATGGATTCACAGTCGCCAAGCTAATGCGAATCAAGGCATGAGATCCCAGAACACGCTCGTTTTGGGGAGTTTTCGCAAGGCAGAACCCACCAAGTATTCAAGGGTACCCTCAATCCAAATGTTGCGAAGAATGGATTCCGAATATTGAGAAGGTCTTTGTAGTCCCATGCTCGAAGGAGCGAAGGTTACCTTTGCCACCCATATGCTCGAGGGTGATGCCAGGCTTCTCATTGGACAGTGCTGAAGACTCTTGGAGGCGGACAGACGTGGACATTGATTGGGAGCTATTTAAGGTCCATTTTTATGAGAAGTATTTCCAAGTCAGTCAAAAATGCCAAGGACATTGAGTTCATGCAGCTTGTGCAAGGAAACATGAATGTAGCCCCGTACACTGCAAATTTGAGGAACCATTAGAGTTCTGAGAGGATGTATCAAAGTAACCTGACGTGTATTGGAATATGCATTAAATACGAGTTAAGGGTTAAAGGCAAGACTTAATGTGGAATTTCCGCATTTGGAGATTAGGGATTTCTCTACCCTAGTTAACAAATGCCGCATAACTGAAGAAGGGCAGAGAAAGTTGAGCACCTTAAGGTCGGATGATATCACCAAGAAGCTGACACCTCAAGGTCAGCAATTCAAGAGGCATAATCGGACCCCCATTCCCACTTCAATAAAGAACCCAAGGTCCACAAAGGAACTTTCAACAAGGAAAGGCCGAACAACAACAATAACGCCTCTAACAGCACTGCTACAACAACGAATCCCAACAACAATCACAACAACAGCGATAACAACAACAAGGGGAAAGCACAACAAAGGGTCCAACAGCACCTCCACGACCCACCATCCACGGATTGTCCCAAGTGCGGTAAGAATCATGGAAGCATGTTGTCAGAGGGAACAAATGTTTGCTCTGTTTCCGTGTGAAAGCCAGGCCACTATTCTGAAAATCACGAGAGGAACCCGCCGATCCCAAACCCCAAGCCGCAATATCAAGGAAGAGTCTTCGTTAATGCTGGAGAAATGACAAAGTCATGGGAATCTCGTGGAAAGTAAGTGTAATATGTATGGTAAAAACTTAATTGTCCTGTTGATTCTAGCGCTTTCCATTCTTTATTCCCACTCATGTGTTAAAAGCCTTAACTTGCATATGGCTTCAAGCTTCCTTTTGATCTTGTTGTTTCTACCCTCCTGGAAACCGTAAGACTTGTAAATGTTCTTTAGATTTAATTTTGTTATTGAGAATAGATCCTTTGTTTTAGATCTTATTTTGCTAACAATGCAAGGCTAGATGTGATTCTTGGCATGGATTGGCATGAGGCCGAGGCGTGTTCCTGTTAAGCCTATAAAACTGTCACGTTTCTTCCTATTCCCATTGAACCTAAGAAACCCATAAGTTTTACATAACTGCATCTGGAAATAGGATTGTGGTAAGGGTGAGAATAAAGGTTATATTTTCTTAGCCGCTAGTAATGTAGACTTTGAGCAAAAATCTGAATAAGAATACCAATAGTAAGGAATTATCCAGAAGTATTTCCAGAATCAATACAGGAGTTTCTGTAATCCCAATTTTCCTCTGAGTGCAAATGACCAAATGCCCAAGGCATTTACCGAAATTCGGGGCGGATCGGCCATCCTGAATGGGTCAACTCAATGTTTAAAGGGGGTTGTACCTGTTATGTTTGATATTGAGGTGAAAATCTCGTTTCTAAACTTTCGAGCTCAGAAATGACCAAAATACCCTCCTGATACTACACGGGTAAATGTCAGGTTTGGTTCCGGAATTTTTCAGGAAGTTTAGAATGATGTTAGAGTAATATTTGATGTTTAGGAACCAGAAGGGTCACAGAGTAGTTTAGTGCAAATATCATTTACCTAAGAACGTGTACAAGTGCGCCTAATGAAGCAATTAAGCAAACAAGCAATATTAGGCTTAAGTCGAAGATTAATTTATTTCGATAATTAATCTAGAGTCAAATAATTTATTAAGGTTGATTAGAAACTAAAATTGCTTAGTTGGTCTAATTGCATTCTTTAATTCAAGATGTCTAATCAAAAAGTAATGAATAGTGTTTTTCTCTCCAATTTCCTTAAATTAAGGAAATTTGTCCACCTTTGACCAAAAGAATTATTTTAAAATTATAAGTCTTAGTTAGAATTTCCCAAAAGCCACAAATTTTGAATTTGAATTTCATCAAAAAAGCAGTTCTATCCAAAAGCAGATTTTGACTACACCTAACTAGCACTTTAACCAAGCTTCCAAGACAAGCTTTGGAAGATATTTTCCTTCCTTTCCAAGGCCAAGAATTTCGGCCACTTCTCCCCCCATAAATTAGCCACAACATTTAAGTTACTAACTATGATCCAGCACCTTTGGAAAGCTTGGACACTTTTGATCATTTGCTAAGTTGAGTTTCCTTGCACTTTCTCTCATTTTCTCTATTCCCTTCCTCTAAGTTCTTTTTCTTCCTTCCTCAAAGAACCACCACCACCACCTTGAGCCACCACAAACAACCATAAACCACCACTACCTCACCTTAAACCATCCCTCAAACACTTAAACTTTCCATTCCCAAGCTTAGAAACTCAAGGAAAAATCATCTTCCTTGAGCTTCCTCTTTGGCCGAATCCATCATCACTTCCAAGAGGAGATTTTGTCTTCTCAAACTCTTTCAAGAATCAAGCTTCTTTCCATTTCAAAGACTTCCTTAGGTAGGGGTTTTCTTTCAAGTTTTCTTTACTTTCTTTGAGAAAAGTTTATAGTTTTCTCTTGGTTTCAAACTCTTTTTCTTCCCCTTTGTATTTTCGGCCATGAGGCCATTTTACAAAACAATCTTTAGCTTGATGATGAGGTCTCATGGAGATAGTTTGGTGTTTCCATGAGAGAAACCTCTAAAGCTTGGATATTGGTCTTGGACCATATACAAACTTGGTTTTTCCTTTTTCTTTGCAGTTCAAAGTTTGGTTTTTCATTTCCTTTCCTTTATGATTCCGGTTCCTCTTGGTTTTTCCTAGTTCAAAGTTTTGGTTTTTTTATTCCTCTAAAGTTTCGACTTTCTCCTTTGCCTTGTTCAAGCTTTGGTTTTTATCTCTTTTTCTTCAATGGTTTCGGTTTTCCCTTTCCTCTCTTGAACAAAGTTTGCTAAAAATGTTAAGGTAGCCCTTTTATGTTTGTTTGAAAGGTTGTCTGAAAAATCGTTTCCTTGAGCTTGATGATGGTGTTCGAAGAACATAAGACTTCCTTGGTGTCTTGATGCTAAGAACTCTAAAGCTCACTTTATGATACATAATGGGTTGAGGTTTTTATGTTCCTTTAAAGTCTTGTAAGAGCTCTAGTTAAGATTAAAGAGTTGCATTCATGTTTACTTTTATGCTTTGCATAGCATGTTTATTTTAAGCTATCATTAAGCAACTTAAAGATTAAAACAAGAATGTGCATCATCACTTAATAAATCTCAAAGCCTACCTATTTCAACCTTAAAGTTGATTGTGATTTGGGTAAACACCCAGAGGCCTAGAGCACTAAAATAAAGAATTGAACCTTGCATTTCATGTTTACTTTCTTGTCTATCATGTTTATATTTTCGCCATCACTTAAACTCTAAAGATAATAAATGAGTGCACCTCATATTTATTTTATGCTCTCACTTTATTTTCTAAAAGAAGAGTAAAATGAGTTGCATAGCATGTTTAAATTTATGTCACCACCTAAATGGTCTAGAGCTCAAAGACTTGCCCAAGTATCCAATGTAAAGTTTTAAGAAAATGTTGGTTTTTCAATGAAGCCATTTTCGGCCTTGTGGTGATGATGATGGGCTTGGTATGAGTTCATCTAATCACAAGTGCCCATAGCCATGTTTTGAAATTTTTCTAAGCTTAGGAGTACCTAAGGCATTATGAATGAGATTATATGTTTAAATCTATTTTATGAGAAAATTAATTTAGCTACTGATCTTGCTTGGACTTTAATGATTTTAATGAGATAAATTGGTTTCTAAAAGAGTTTGAGTTCCTAAAATTGTTCCAAGAGAAACTAGCAACTTGTATGCATTTTAATTCATGAGATTATGTGATTTTATGGGCTTATGATTTCGGTTCTGCCCTTCATGATTGGCTGCTACAAATGTTGTTCTAAGGTGTTAAAATGTGTAAAATTATGTTTGAGTGAAGGAAAGATCGATTTTAGAGAAGTTAGAAAAGAATAAGTAACTAAAAGGATCAAGAATGAGAATTCTAGAACACCTTAATGCACAAATTTGCAAAACTGTTCCAGCATAATTAATTCAAGTGTAAATGGTTCATAATCAGTAGGATATGCATAAAAACCTTTCATAAATGATTAGGTATTAATTACTAAGCTTAAGGTGATGATAAGGACTTAAAATAGGAATTCTAGCACACTTAGACATGGCAAAATGTGATTCTGTCCAGCAAAGCTAAATTGAGGAAAAGTAAGTTATAACTTAGA
>JAMLFY010001272.1:0-15318 GCA_030441495.1 Dalbergia oliveri
GAAATGGTGAGGTTTGGTGTTTAGGAGGTGTTCTAAGGTATGAGAATGGTGGTTTGAGGGGTGGGTGGTGGTTCAAGGTGGTTTATGGTGGTTTGGTGGTGGGAGCTTTTTTTTAGGGAGAAGGAAAAAGAACTTAGAAGAAGAGAAAATGAGAGAAAACAAGAGAAATTGCAAGAATGCACAACTTAGCAAATGATCTAAAAAAAATGGCCAAGCTTTCCAATGTGTGTTATTTATAAAGAATGAAATGTTGTGGCTAATTTATGCTGGCCGAAATTCATTGGCCTTGGAATTAAAAATATCTTCCAAAGCTTGTCTTGGAAGCTTGGTTAAAGTGCTAGCTTAGGTGTAAGTTTAAATCTAGCTTTTGCATAGCCTTTTTGGATGAAATTGAATTCAAAATTTGTGGCTTTTGGGGAAATTCTAACTAGATTAACAATTTTAAATAATTCTTTTGGTCAAAGTGTGTAGACAAATTTCCTTGATCTAAGGAAATTAGAGAGAGAAAAACACTATTCATTACTTTTTGATTAGACATCTTGAATTAAAGAATGTAATTAGAACTTGACTAAGCAATTTTAGTTTCTAATCAACCTTAATAAATCATTTTGACTCTAGATTAATTATCGAAATAAATTAATCTTCATTAAGCCTAATATTGCTTAGGTTTGGCTATCGCTTCATTAGGCGCACTTACACGTTTTAGGTAAACGGAATTTGCACTAAACTACTCTGACCTTCCTGCTGAAACATCAAATATTACTCTAAAACATCATTCTAAACTTCCTGGAAATTTTGGCTCAAACGGCACCTTTTACCCGTGTAGAGCAGGAGCTGGTATTTTGGTCATTTGAGCCGAAAGTTTAGAAAATGATTTCACCTCCGATATCAAACAGAATAGGTACAATCCCCTTCAAACATTCAGTCACCCATTGAGATGGCCGGTTCGCCTTTTAATTCTGTAGAAATGGCCTCAGGGCATTTTGGTCATTTGCACTCAATACAGGAAATTATTACATGAGAAACCTCTAAAGCTTGAAACAACTTGGTCTTGGATCTAACATGTTGTGTTTTTTTTCTTTTCCTTGCTTATAATTTTCTGTTTCCTTCCTTTTCCTTTGAAGGATTTTGGTTTCTTTTGCCTTGGTTTGGATAAGGTTTCCTAAAAATGTAAAGTAGATCACAAAAGTTTTGTTAAGAAAATTAATCCTAAAGATTTCAAAGAGCTCTAGCTGACCCTTGCCAACCTTAAAGTTGGTCCCGCTCAGAGTTTTACTTAGATTGAAGCCCATGAGCAATAAAATAAAGAATATGAGTAGTTCTATTTATGTTTGTTTTGTTAAAGTGTTGGTGTTTCTATTTTAATCCACTTCCTTGAGCTTGATGATGAAGTTCTAACCTTAGACTTCTTTGAAGTCTAGGTGCCAAGAACTCTAAAGCTTGCCTTATGATACATAATGGGTTAAGGTTTCATGTCCCTTCAAAGTCTTGTAAAGAGCTCTAGCTAAGACCTAAAATAAGATGCATTCATGTTTACTTAAATGCTTTGCGTAGCATGTTTATCTTCAAGTCATCACTAAACTCTTAAGAATAACTAAATGGACTTGCATTATCATGTTTAAATTTCTAGCTTGCATTTCATATTTATATTTTAAGCCATCACCTAATCTTTAAAGATAACAATTGGGATGCATCTCATGTTTATTTTATGCACTCACTTTAATTTATAAAAGAGCAAACTAAGAGCATAGCATGTTTAAGTTCATGTTATCACCTAAACACCCTAGAGCTTAAAGACTTGCCCTAAGTATCTTCAAAGGGGAAACTTTAATAAAAAGGAATGGATGTGTTTTAGTATGATGCAATGATGGTTTGATTTTGTAAAATGTAAGAAAGATTTCAGGAAAATGTTGGTAAAACCGTTTTATGAGGTCTCAAGGTGTGTAAAAAGTTTGAAAGGTGTCAAAAATCATGTTTTCTCAAGTTCCTAAGGTTCCTGTAATTGAATTACTAGCTCATGTAATCTATTACCAGTGGTTTTCGAAGGGTTTTTGGTTGGTAATCGATTACCATATAATATAAATCGATTACCAAGGCGTTCTCATGCCCAAACCAGTCCTTAAAACCCTGGAATCGATTACCACTTGTGTAATCCATTACTCCGATGTTCTTCATTTTCCGGAAACAAGATTTAACCTGAGTATCGATTACCCAGTGTTTTAAACCCTAGATAAATTCCGCTTGGTACGATTACCAGGCACATGTAATCGATTATGAGAACACTTTTTGCCCTAAAATTATTCCAAGAGAAAGGCTAGTAACTTGTATGCATTTATGGCATGATTTTATACGATTATGCGTGATACATACTTATGGTGTACGTCCTTATTTTCCCATGTAAGATTACCAAAATGCCCCTGTGATTGTTTAACCTCGTTTTACGTGCCGGTGAATGAACTTCACCAAAAGGTTTTAAATGATGTTTTTAAGTAATGTTTTATGTCGGGATAAGCCCGGCGGCCCCTGCAGTTTTAGTGAAAAATTACCGTTTTACCCTAGCTAAGTGCATTCTGCCAAATGACACGATTAGCAAAACCTAAGCAATATTAGGCTCTAATTAAAGATTAGTAAATTCTAATTACTAATCTAGAGTCAAAATAATTAATCAAGGTTGATTAGAACCTAAGATTGCTTAAGAGAAGCTCAAAATCCTATTCTTGAATTTAAGACATTATGTGACACATTTTCATGAATAGTGTTTTCTTCTAATTCCTTAAATCATGGAATTGTGTCTATGATTTGATTTGACTAAAGTATGGTTTTAATTCTCTAATTTAGTATGACCACTCCTTAATCAAGTCTTGAACCACCTTAATTAGCCATTTTATCACCTAAACACTTGCTTACAAATGCCTAATCAAAAGCCTAATCAAAGACACACCTAAACACATCATTAAACCACAATTAAATGAGATTTTCCCTCCCCTTGGCTACATAATCTGACCAAATTCCCCCCCATTCCTCACATGTTGATTTATTTTTACACACAAAAATGCCCATGCTTTGCCCATGCCTTGCCCATACTTTCCACCATACCTCACCATGCCTCCATAAAGCAAATTCTCTCACCTCATGGAACATGAGGCCAAGCCTTCCTCCCAAATCAGCCACAAGGTCTCATTCCCTCTATAAATACCATGCTTGGATGAGCTTGGTTGCATTTTGTTCATTTGCCAAGATTAGCTTCAAAGAGTAATCTTGAGTTCTTTCTTTTTCTCTCAAGACTCAAGAGTTCCTTTCCTTTTCTTCACCTCTTCAAGCTCACAAAGAAAACACCTCATCTTCTTTGCCTCCTTGCCTTGGCCGAAAATCATCAAGCATCAAGGAAGAAGTTGTTCTTCTCAACTTGCTTCAAGAACCAAGCTTTCCTCTTCACCACTAGGTAGGGAGTTTTCTTTCAAGTTCTTTCTTTTCCTTACATGTTCGGCCTTCAAGGCCATTGATGATGTTTCATGATAGCTTGATGATGAGAGTTCTAGATGATGACTTTGAGTTCATCACAATGAAACCTCTAAAGCTTGAAAACTTGGTCTTGGACCATAAATGATTTCAGTTTCCTTTCCTTTCCTTGTTCAAAGTTTTCAGTTCTTGTTTCCTTTTTCCCCTTAATGGTTTCGGTTTCCATTTCCTCTTGTTATAAAAAGTTTGATATAAATGTTAAGTAGATCACTAAAAGTTGTTTGAAGAACTTAATCACATGTTTTCAAAAGCTCTAAGCTTACCCTTGCCAACCTTAAAGTTGGTCAGCCGTTCAGAATCCGCGTAGATTGAAGCCTATGAGCAATAAAATAAAGAATATGAAGTAGGTTCCTTTATGTTTGTTTTTATGAGTGTTGAGATTTATTTCTTAGTTATGTTACAATGTTGGTTTTAAATTGTGTAAATATGATAATGATTTCAAAGAGTTTTTAGAAAGGTGTGATAAAGTGTTTTTGGAAAGGAAGGATACTTGAAAATGTGTTAGAAAGTTTAGTTTTTCAAAAAAAAGGATTCTGGAAATCGATTACTGGGCTATGTAATCGATTACTAGGAAGCAATTTATGAGATTCTGGGTTTCTAGTAATCGATTACCAAGAGGTGTAATTGATTACCAAGGGTGTTCTCGTAACCTAGGTCAGTTCAGACTCATGTAATCGATTACCAGTTCATGTAATCGATTACCATGATGTTCTTCTTTTAAAAATAGGTTTGTCTTGGTAATGATTACGAGCACCTGGAATCGATTACCAGGACCTAAATGTGCCAAATGAGTGTTTTGATTTTAATGGGATGAACCTATGATATGGATGCTTATGTGATGTTGCTTTTTCACATGATTACTTAATGGGAATGTACATGATATGATGAAATGAAATTATGATGAGAATGCCTATGTATTGAAGTCTTACTTGATTATTTACTTGAAATGTATATGACGTGATGAATGTTACTTGAAATGTTATAACGTTGCATATGAGAAATGTATATGATATGTTTTAAAATGATTCCATGCTCATGTTGCATAAATGGTATGTTAATGTAAAAGTTATATGCCGAAACGCATTTCTCTGCGGTGAGGAGAAAGTAAACCCGTGGGGTATGGACGTCAAGCCATACCGAAGCGGACAAGTTATTGGCTTAACGAAGTTATGCGTTTCGAAGAAAGAAAAGAGATATGTTAATGAGGAAATGATCCCATTATGACTTTCCCAGTTAAGGGTTGTACGGGGTGATCCAAGAAAGAGATATGATTCCCCTCTATTTTTCCCGTATAAATCTAGCGACGCTAGTTAGGATGAGCTCATTCCTAGGCGATAGGTGATTAGGAGATTGGTGACTATGATAAAATCGCTGGGGCGGCATGTTGGATGGATTTTGGTGGCTATGACGAGGGTGGAAAATAGGAAAATGAAAAAGTGAAAAAGTCATGAAAGGAACTCACAAGTTCAATTATGATAAAGTAAAAGATGCACATGCATATGTTTCGTTGAAGTTTCATTGATGCTTTGATTAAGTAAAATGTGTTATCTACGTGTACTGTCATATTGCCATGCATACATACAATATTGCTGCATTCATAACATGAAGACACATGCTAAAAGAAACCCACTTCGGATAATAAGCTTTGAGAAATTAAAATTGAACCTATGCATGAACACCCCTCAGAATCGAAGTCAAAGTGGGGCAATGACGATAACATTTGTGTTAGAGTCGGAAGCCTACTAGAATCTTATATAGATTTCTCATCCCTTTTCCTTTCTTCCGTGTCATTTCCAAGAGGCGAGCTGATGCGGATGTTGATCCTTTGTGAGGCGCAAGTTTAGGAACCATGCTACCCACCGGATCAGGTCGCAGCGGTAAGCGCAAAGATTAGTCTAGAAAAGTTATAGTAATGTCTAGCGTTGGGTTCGTGTACGTTCATCTTTTGTTATGTTTAGTATCTTGAGATGTCCACATGTTCGAAGGGCATCGTCGTTATGATATGACTATGATATGTTAATATAAATTATGTTATGACTATTCCATGACTTATTTCTATATGCTATGATAATGTGTATATGTTGGCTATATCATGTGTGTATTAATCGTTATGTATGCACACGCGGCTCGCATTTTAAATCTTAAATTCAAAAGAAAAATTTAGTCATATTTTATTACCCGTATTTTAAATAAAGATAAGTCAAGTTCTGAAACAAAAGGCGTAACGCTAATCACTAGCCAAATGCGACTCGAGCGTGTGAGGTGAAAGTTAGGGTGTTACATATGGTTTTTCTATTTTGTTGGCCACCGTATAAATACTATTTTGAGGAGTTTAGAATGCGTAAGATTATGTTAAGAGAAGAGAGCAACGATGTTGACAGTAGGAAGGACTAAGCAAATAGAAAGGTTTGAGAACTAAAATCTTAACACCCATAGACACGAGAATAATGATAACTTATGTTCCATAATTGAACTTAAGGAAGGTGACCCATAAATAAGTGTTTATGCCTAGAAGTTGAACATAGGATCTTAGGCAAAGATAGAACTTAGAAAAGAGCCTAAGGTGTAGATTCTAGAATACCCATAGTCGAGTAATGATCATGATGTTTAATCTATACAATGCCAATTGGATGAGTTAGTAAACATAATGTTAGAAAGAATTATAGGAAATGATCGGATCGATAAGAAAGGATGGAATAATTGGAACACAAGTTTAAGACCTGTGCCAAAGCATAAGACACTATGAGGTAGGAGGTGTGATGTGAGAATGAGACCGAGCGAGTATGCTTGCGTTATGTATGAATGTGTTAATGTCATGAGCATGAGCTTATGAGGATTCATGATGTGATTATGTTAATATCTTAAGCATGTAATGTTACGAGGCATGATGATGTGTATGTCACGTTTAAAATACATGAGAATATGAAATATGAATGAAGGATATGTTGTATGCTCATGTTGCATCCATAAAAGATATGATAGTGTGGAAATGATCCCATTATGACTTCCAAGTTGAGGGTTGTATGGGGTGATCCAAGAAAGAGATAAGCTAATGAGGAAATGATCCCATAATGACTTCTCCAGTTAAGGTATAGAGGGTGATCCAAGAAAGAAAATATGATTCCCCTCTTTTACCCCGTATAAATCTAGCGACGGCTAGTTAGGATGAGCTCATTCCTAGGCGATGGGTGATTAGGAGTTTTGGTGACCATGTTAAATCGTTGGGCCGGCATGTTGGGTGGATTTTGGTGACCATGATGAGGGTGGAAAATGGAAAAAGTTATGAAAGGAACTCATGGAGTTCAAGTATGAAAAGTAAAGATGCACATGCATATGTTTCATCGATGCTTTGGTTTCGTGATATGTGTATCTACATGTACTGTCATGCTCCAGGACTGCCATGCATACATAAAATATCTGCTGGATTCATACCATGAAGACTCATGATAAAGGGGACCCACTTCGGATAATAAGAATTGAGAAATTAAAACTGAACCTATGCATGTACACCTCTTTTATAATGAAACCCGAAGTGGCTGGGCGACGACGATGACACTTGTGTTAAGTCGGGAGCCCTACTAAGAATCTTGAATAAGCTTCTCACCCCCTTTTTCCTCTCTTCCGTGTCATCACCAGACGGTATGATGCGGATCATTCGTGATCTTCCACAAGACGTAGGTGTAGGAGTTGATCATCTAGTAGATCGAGAGTGGTAGTTGGAAGCATGAAGACTAGTCTAGCCCGTTATAATTATGTTTTGCGTTAGTTAACCTTGCTTGATGTATCTCGTATCTTGAGGTGTCCTCATATTTATAAGGGCATCGTTGTTTTGTTACGATTGTAATATAATACTACAAATTATGTTGTGTTTATTCTATGTTTTATTTATGATTGTTATGGTGATGTATACTTGGATGTTATGATTCTTGTTTAGTAGTCGTCACTATGCACATGCGCGGCTCGCATTTTAAGTCTTAAGTTCGAAAAGAAAAATTTAGTCGTATTTTTAGTACTCGTATTTTAAAGAAAGCCAAGTTAAATTCTGAAACGAAGACGTAACCGCTAAAAACTAGCCAAATACGACTTGAGCATATTAGGTGAAAGTTTGGGTGTTACATTTTGGTATCAGAGAGTTTAACTTCTTATCTAGCCTTAGGATTGGACTAACCATGCTCTTTAAAGCATGATGCGATAGTTATGTCATGTGTAGTGCCTTATCAATAGGATAAGCTATAGGATAGAGATACATGACCTTGCATAAGTGGTGTGCCTCTGGAACAGCTCACATTACATGAAGTATTGAGACTGATCACCTCATGTTTGTTGCTTTGTGTGTTTAGGAACCAATGGCACCATGACGAGAGAATAGGACTTCGACCCCGAGCCAAGACAACGAGACTTGCGAAACGCTTCGCAATGTGGCAAGGACTATGAGGATGATGATGGAAAGGATGGACCAAGATTGCCGAGCGCTGCAAAGTCATTGACTGAGGTCCCGAACATGCTCGTTTTGGGAATTCCGAAGGCCAACCCGCCTTCATTCAAAGGAACCTTAAATCGACCAGCCGACGAATAGATCAAGAGCATGGAAAAGATCTTCAGTGATTCCATGCATTGAAGAACAGAAGGTGACTTTTGCCATGTAACATCCCCCCAAGTACAACGTCATCCTTAAGTCATGACATTATGCTTAGGAGTTGTTGCTTATAAATTAGCGGACCTTTCTTAGTTATCTATAGCAATATTGATCGAGTCGAGTAGTAACTAATTCGTGGTTCTACTAAATATATACAACAAATACACAAAACATTTATTTATTTCATAAATAAATACAAAGGAAGCTCTTTTATGAGCTTGAATACATACATGTTCTCTACTTCGTTTACAAACATATACACACCACTAAGTACAATATAATAAAAACACTAACCACTAAACTACTGCGATCCGATTCCTTTAGTGTAGCAACCTCGTAGTCCTCCTGATCAACCTGGAGGCGACATTTAAACACAAAAACGTAGGGGTGAGAATTACACAATTCTCAGGAGGATAACTCCAAGATACACAATCATAAATGTCATCGTCATCGCCCCAACCACTTCGGTTTATTAGAAAAATATGATCATGTAATGTAAACTAAAGATTCATTTTAAAGTTTCAAAATCATCTTTCCGAAGTGGGTAGCTTTTATTATTCAATCACTTAATATACACACATAATACTACTCAATAGCATAGTATTACATTTTGAAATATACGTGCCTCATCGGAGGGGACTTTTTCTTTTTCATGCCCATTAAAAGAGACTTTTCCTGTGCCCATTAAAGAGGATTTTTCCGTGCCCAAAAAAAAAGGGGACTTTCTCGTGCCCTTTACTCATTTAGGGGACCTTCTCGTGCCCTTCACATAATATAGTGGACTTTCATTTCTCTACTTAAAACATGTACCATCATCAAATTCACATATAAACAATCAATCACAAATGATTTTCATTCATTTCTCATAAACCAAACCTTAAAGTCACTATCATGCATTCATATACCATAGACTTGGAATAGATATCAAACTATCACAAATTTCCAGTCATTCTCACATTCCAGCACTTTGGCAGAGTTATTGTTCTGGGTGCAACATTTAATTGCCATATCAAACAACTATTTCAAGAGCCACAAAAATTCTGTATGACACTATAATGTGTCTAGGACAACCTGTAAAAATTTCAAGGCAATCAGAGTTATATAACCACTTCAATAAAATAGGAAATTCTGGTGGTCAGAAGCCACAAATTCATAGTCCAGACTTGTGTTCAAAATATTTAGCCCTAGATTTCGATGGAATCATAGTACAATAAAATTCATAGAGATATTTCAACATGTTATTAGACTTGTGTAAAAATTTCAGGAGCTATCTCAATCAATTGCTATGATTAAAAATTCAGGAAAGTTTGTCACTTCAGTCTCACAATTCAGACAGCAGCAGTTACAATTCGGTTTCTAATTTTTTTGAGGTATCAAACCTTAGAATTAACCCCTAAGAAAATTGTGTGTTTAGTATAAGAGGTTAGCTACAACATATAATTTTCATGGCTCATGCAACCACCCACAAAATTTCCAGAAAATTCATGAAAAATTCTGATTACAGAACAGAAATCAGTCCAGCAACCTAGTTCCAATTTCACTTGAGAGAAAACCCTTTTTAAAACCATCCAAACACAACACAAAAATTCATACATCAATATCAATATGTTAATCATCAATATCATCAAAATTTTTGGAATTAGGGCAAGCTAAAACAGAATTGAAAAATTCCACAAGAAAGGCAGGAGAAAACCCTACTTTGAGAGCTCTTGAGCTCTATGCTCCAAAGGATGCTCTAGAATGCTTTTGCTTCACTTCAAAGCTTCCCCACCAACATTAAACCCTTCCTTTAACCTCTGATTATGTGCCCTCAAAGTTGGAAAAAGTGATGGATTCAAATTATAATCGGTTAGATTTGTAGGTTATGATGAATAGAATAAGTTTAGTGAAGAGAATTTGTGGTTTTAGTGACTTTGAGCTAGGGTTTTGCAAGCTTGAAGCTTGTTAATGGAGTTTGAGAGGAAGAACAATGGAGGAATGGTTCTTAGAGAGGTCTGGACGAAATTTTCATGAAGGAAATGATAAGATATTGATTTTATGAGTTTATGACAAAATGCATAGAATTTTCAAGTCCAAAATGTTTTCTTTTCTTAAAGATAAATGTAGAAATTTTTTTATAAGCATCCTATTGGTCCTAATAAAGTGGCAATGGTGTGGCTTCTTCTAAGCCATACACTTGTCTAGATGGGTGGCAAACTTTCACTGAAGTTTCATTTGGTGTAAGAAACCATATCAAATCACCGAACGGGTAAACACCGTACCGATTAACCGATATTGCCCGAAAATTAATTTTAAGTATAAAATTATCAATCCCACCTATTTCTAACCTTATTCCCATTTTTTCCTAATTTCGGGTATCTCTGGGCCCAAATCTAGGGTTTCAGCGTCCGCGAGCTGCGGGGCCCGCAAGGTTACTATTTATTAGCCCGAAATTTTTTTTTTTAAGAGGTCCATTCGGCCACCCTCATCATCGTTGTACTCTTAGATTTGAAATTATGAATAACAAAGCTCAAATTAATTTTTAAATGATTTTCTGGTGTTACATGCCACCTATATGTTAGAAGGTGATGCTGGTTTTTGGTGGACTCGGGCTTAGAGACTATTAGAGGCGTCGGGCACAGAAATTGACTTGGAGTTGTTCAAGGCTCACTTCTACGAGAAGACTTCCCGAACGGTACAAATGCCAAGGACATCGAGTTCATGCAGTCTGACGCAAGGAGACATGAACGTCGCCAGGACACCGCCAAGTTTGAAGAGCTCATCAAGTTCTCAAGGATGTACCAAGGAAACCTGACGAATATTGGAAGTGCATCAAGACGAGTTGGATTGAAGGCCGAAGTTAATGTTGCAGTTGCTCACTTGGAGATTAGGGATTCCCTACCCTGGTCAACAAGTGCCGCATCATGTAACACCCTAATAATTAACCCAATACACCTAGGCAGGATCTGATTAATTACTAGACTTTACTCTTTGCTTCAGTTCCTTAATCATGCTTTGAAAATACTTAGTGAAATTACGAGCCATTTTTTTTTTAAAAACATAATTGAAAACGTGAGCCGCGCTTAATGTGAATGATTTAGCAAAATTTAAAAGACACATAGGAATTTACAAACATCACATCATAATATATTGGCTCCATCATACAACATCCATAATTACATATCATATAGATATTTTGCCTACCAACGGAATAAGACTAAGTGTAGGCAATCTAATAAGACATAAATAATATATGGATGGAAGGACATCCATTAATGGCACCTAGTAATAACACTCCAGGGATAGGGATAGATATCTGAAATATACGAGTGAAACTAGTAGGATTCAAGTTCAGTACCCGGTGACAGCCTCAATGTGATTCACGAACGCTTCCTTCGTTTCTGAAGACGATGGAAAGAAAAATAGAGGGAGTGAGAAACTTATAAAAAGAATCTCAGGAGGGTACTCACCTCATGATGCATTGTGTCATCATCATCGTCCCCAGGAACCTTTGGGTTATTATGAAATAGTGAGCATGCTAAGATTGATTTATTAAGTTCGAAAATATACTTTACCGAGGTTCGTTGGTTTTAATCATGCGTCTTATAATGCATCATAAACTTAGCATGTCATGTTTATAATGAACTTTTCCTTTTATCAACATATTGTATTCTTCATCATCATATCATAAATACTATGCATAAAAGAACATCATATTTCTCATTATCAAATCATAAATACTATGCATAGAAGAACATCATATTTCTCATCATCATATCATAAATACTATGCATAGAAGAACATCATATTTCCCATCATCATCTCATAAAATGCTATGCACAGAAGAACATTATACCATAATAGCTATGCACAAGACATGGTGCACATATTTCATTCCTTTAGTGTCCTAGGTAACTTAAAATCTTGTCATCATCATCATTATTTTCCTTGGGGCCACCCTATACTCCACCCTTTTGGGAGTAATCTAGGTTATGAGCTCATACCTTACTAGTCGTCACTAGCATATACTTATCCCTTTTGATAAGTTAAAATCCCAACTCTACCCTTTTGAGAGAATGGGCTAGGGGGCAAGAATCACCTTTTCACCACCTATAGTCTTGATGGGTCCAAGGATCATTTCCTCATGAGTTTAAGTCACCATTAAGTCTTAGCATGTTAAATCATAATCATCAAGATGCATGAACATTCTCATTGTTTGCAATAGCAATTATAACATGCAAGCCATGAAATCATTCAATAATATCAAATTCTCAGTAGGCATTACATCATCATATAACTTACATTCCAAAGCATCAAAGATGTCATCTAAAATTTTCACAGGAAGCTCCTTAAATAACCAAACTCTAAATTGGGTAACCTTAATTATCAAACTAATTACTTATGCATCTAAGGGATTTATTACCATCAATTATAAGCCTTAAGAACATTATTAGACTATATGGGGTAGCATAGAAGTAAGTTGTTCTTAAGGTTTTACCGTTAGACGTTTTTAACCCTTTCTCGTTACCGTTTTCCTATGATGCTAAAATTAATTACTAAACCAATTATGAATCATTGTCCCTTATCTAAACATAATAATATCTGGTTCTTAAGGTCACTAAAGGTCTGGACAGAATGCATAAATTTCATTCTTAAAGTTCTAGAAATCTTGCTTTTACAGTTTAGGAAGCTAGTTTTATCTTTAACATGCATAGAATCATTCCTTTAGCAATAAACCATAATTATCACAACTTCAAACATATTAAATCATCATCATTTATTGGTACTAATCTCATATCAGAAGCCGAATCATGAACCTCATATAATTGTATAAAATCACATTTTAAGTGAACATAAAATATTAGTTTCCCGTAGAATCCTTGCAAAGCTTTAAAACTCTTTTAGAAACTAATTCTTTTTGAAAGAATCTTCATAATTAAAATTCTCACTTAAGATAAAAGGAGCAAGTCTTAGCTTAAGAGATTTATGTGATATCTTAGAATCATAAACATGCTATGCAACCTCATTTTAATCTTGTCATTATAAGGTGATAACTTGGAATTATAAACATGATATGCAAATCCATTTCTTTATCTTTAAGATTTAAGGTGATGACTTGAAAATTAAACATGATGCAAGAGCTTGAAATATAAACATGATGCAAGAAACTGAGCGCGGTAGTCCGCATAGGACCAGTGGAGGAGAAGAATCTTAGAAACGGAGCCTGGAATCACGGACCGGTGAAGGGAGAAGAGGATTATTATTACATCTTTTTAAGCTCCAATCTCAAGACTTCTTAAAGAATCAATTCTTTAACTCCAATAATCTTATTTCTTTGCTTGTGATACTTGGGTAAGTCTTTGAGCTCTAGGATCTTTAGGTGATGACATAAAAATAAACATGTCATGCGTTGATTCTTTTAGCCATTATAAAATAAAGTGAGAACATAAAATAAATATGAGATGCAACTTCTTTATTATCTTTAGAGATTAAGTGACAACATGAAATATAAACATGAAATGCAAACTTGGAAATTTAAACATGAGTATGCAAGTCCATTTATTCATTCTTGAAATTTTAGTGATGACATAGAAAGTAAACATGATTATGCAAGGCATAAACTTAAACATGGATGCAAGTTCATTTGATTTCTTTACTAGAGCTCCTTCAAGACTTTATAGAAATAAAATTCAATATATATATCTTAACAAGACAAAGTGAGAAATACATCTTTCAAATTCTAAACTCAAGATCATAAAATCATCATAAAAACATCATTCTTTAAAGTTTTGCATCAAGTGGAACTTTCAAGCTTTAGAGGCCTAACTTGTGATGGATTCACAACCCACCTTCAAGGTCCTCATCATCAAGCCATCATCTTAGTCCCACCTAGGCCATATGGCTGAATTGGTTAAAGAAAAGGAAGAAGAAAACCAAATGGAAAAACTAGAGAAAATCCATGAAATCATCATTTTGAACCAAGAACAACACTTAGCAAAACATAGAAATAAACTTAAAAACAACTCCCTACCTAATCTGATTTGAAGGAAAGGAAGAGAACTTGGTTTCTTGGAGTGAAATGAAAGAAAATATTCTTGAAAGGTTGAAGAAAGAATTTCAGCCAAGGGGAAGAAAAAAGAAAGTTTTTGAGCTTAGGAAAACTGAAGTTGTGAAATTTTTGAGCAAGCTCTAATGACTTCTAAGCATGCCTATTTATAGAAGAATTCAAGCTCATGAATGGACAAGAGGAGGAGGAAATCTGATTAAATTTGAGGAGGAGACAAGGAAGGAAAAATCATCTTGTTTGGTGGCTTAAAACATGGAATCATGTTTCAAAGTTCCTTGTTTTATGGTGATTTTTGGCATTATGTTTTAGTGCATTATTCAATAATTCTAATGATTATGGCTGAATAATTTCGTGCATTACAGCCTCATGGAAGAGGGTTTTGTGTGTTCCATGTATTATTTAGGTGTAGGCAAGGTATTCATGCAATTTAGAGAATTTACGTTAGGGCTTAGGTGAATTAGTAAGCAATTTGAGTGTTTTAAAGCAATTTTAGGTTCTAATCAATTTAAATAAATAATTTTGACTCTAGATTAATAATTAGAATTTAATAAGCTTTAATTTGAGCCTAATATTGCTTAGGTTTCGTTAGACGAATCAAAATCTCAAAATTTGTAAACTTGCACAAGAACTGGGCAAAACGTCATTTTACTTAAAAATTGCCCAGACCACCCGAGCTTAACCAATGGTTAATCATGGCTTAAAAACACCTTTTAACACATTTTAGTGAGGTTTGGGCTAAGTCGGCACGCAAATCCTTAATTAAAAAAACCGCAAGGGCGTTTTGGTCATTTCGCGCGTGGAGCTCAAAATTAGGATTCTTCTCCTCTATTAACACACATAACACAAACAATCCCTTATTAACATCAAAACATCCCCTTGAGGATGGGTGGGGCCCACGATCCTCATTTCTGAGTAAAATAACTTAGGGCATTTTGGTCATTTTACACGTCCAAGAAAATTGGGGTTTGCAATACTTGCACGAATTGCTCCTAACTTCTCTTCTAACGTTATATTCCTTTATTAAGGATTGTTTGGTCTCAAATTTTATATAATATTTACTTACGGAATTTGGTAATTCTGAACTAGTAAAAATTACAGGAAAATTGGGGCGTTATAT
>JAMLFY010001273.1:0-15302 GCA_030441495.1 Dalbergia oliveri
CGAGCCAATACCCAGCCACCGCGTCATGCTTCTTTTCCTCCTTGAGCGGCGCCGATCTCCACCGTTGCGGCCTCCCTTCACGCATAGTGGCCTCTCTTTCCTCTCGCTCCTATCTCTCTCTCTTCCTTGGCCTCTCTCTCTCTTTCCGTTGTGTCCGTGAATGGGTGTGTGTGTTTGGTTGTGTGAGCAAGGAAGGTTAATAAAATTAGTTTAGATGGAATTAGATTAGGAAAATTAGAAAGTTATTATTATTATTATTATTTTCTCTCTCTTTGAGTTAGCTTTAATTTATTAGACCAGTCTTAGTTTGTCCGTTCGGGTTTAGGCCTTGTTGCTTGGATTTTTTTTTTTTTTTAAGTTCTTTTTTGTTTTTTGACTTAAAATACATTGACTTTTTTTTTTTTTGTTTAGATTCATGTTTTCTTTTGTGTTTTGCTTTCATGTGAAATAATAATAATAATAATAATAATAAAGGATTTTTTAAAAAAAAAATATTTAACGCAATGGATTAATAGTTTTCCATTTTGATGATAAAGTTATTTAGCCCGTGACGCTTGATTAATTCTATGTTCTAAGATTTAGCCTTAGAGGCCCTCAAAATATTTAAAACCATTTTTTTTTTCAAAAATAAAATCAATCAACCCACAATTATATTCTAAAGAAAATTATTATTTTTAAATTCCCTATTTTACTAGGGATACGTAATAGTAGGTTACCAGACCTGCAAGTCAAAATTAATTTTTGTCTTCATCGTAAATAATTTTTCTAATGAATTTTAATATGAAATATTTTATTTTATTTAATTTTCATTTCTTTATTTGTTAAAATGTTTTATTCAAATAAATGTTAATTTAGCCGTGACGGCTTGTTAATTTTATTTTAGACATTTGAGTTGTGAAGCTTAATGATAATTTTCCTTAAAATTCATTTGTTATTTTGTATTTTTTTTCCTTTTATATAAAATCAAAATAATTTTATTATTTGTAAATATTTATTAATTCATAAGACATTTTATTTTCATGTATTCATTTTAATTTGGTTACTTATTTTTCAAATATCTTATAAAGATGTTAATTTAGCCGTGACGGCTTGTTAACTCTATTTTGGACATCTAATTGTGAGATTGATGTTTCAAAATTCTTTTTTTAGATATTTTATAATTTTCTTGTAAATAAAATAAATATTTTGAAGGTTATTAATAATTTGCACAAATCAATAGGTACCGTCTAAGGACGGTGTACTAGGGTGCGTAGGATTAAATCCCTACCCTTCTCTATGCATAACCGACTCCGAACTCTAATCCGGTTACAAAGACCTTTTCTTTAAAAATAAATGGTTTTTCCATGTTTTCCAATTTGAATAAAATTTGGCGACTCTCAATTTTCAATGTTTTCTTTTTGCCGATTCGTTACGTATTCCGGTTGCGACAGATGGCACTCCACTGGGGTTTGAGAGTCAAGCTTAAAAATTGATTGTGCATATTATTGTAATCTCAAATTTTCCTTTTGTTTTATTTTATTTTTCTCTATTTTTATTTGTTCTTTTTATTTTATGTTAAAATAAGTTGCCTTTTGTTTTTATTTTTCATTTTGCTCTTTCATGACAACTCTAGGATAAATGATTTCTTTTATGTTAGATACCGCTCTTGTAGAGTTTTATGTTTTATTTATTTATTAATGGAAACCCTAGGATAGACGACTTTTATTTTCTATTATTTATTTTGCAGTGTTGGTAATGGGTAGTGTTAGGATTCCAGGTTTGTATGCTCCCTTCACACACAACACTAACACATTAATCACACACGAGTGGGGCCCTATACCCGGGTTTGAGTGCAACTTGAGATAGGTAAGAGATTGTGTAACAGGAGCCATATTGGATGTACGTCCTATTTGGTTATTGTGAAAATCTCGTCTAGAGTGTGACTCTTTTGTAAATGTCCTCATTTAGCGGTTAACCTGCGTTGTGGATAACATTTCAAAAGAGTTGTTAGCTCTAGAGGCCATAGAATCCTGAGTTCATAGATCCACCTGATGAAAGTCTTCACAGGAGAAAGCTTATGAGACCATAGGATAGCCTTCCACAATTCAATAGGTCACAAAGGGAGCATACCTTCTTCTTTAACTTATTTTCTTTGTACATAAATTCTTTAACTTGTTTACAAGTTTTATTTGTATTTTCTTTTCTTAAAGAAAAATCACTCTTTCTTTTGTTCGAGGGTTTGTTAGAGAGCTATATCAAGTCTTGTTGTGAGTATCTTTAAAAAAAATGGAAACAACCATGAGATCAAACAATTGTGAAGAATTGAAAAAGACTTTACATCTTAAAGCTAAGAAACCTGACTGAAAGCTTGAGATCTTTGAGTCAGTTGTTAAAAGCTCCACAACGTCTTTCTCTCACAAGAAAATATGGAAAAGTCCTGAGCTTGTTAGAGGTGGAAGAGGCAGAGGCAATCACAGCCCTGGCGTAGGATTATGATCCTCCATTCCGATGCTTTACCTTTCAAGATTTCCAGTTGGCACCAACCCTTGAAGAATTTGAGCTGATCCTAGGGTTACCACTAGAAGGAGAAAAACCTTACAGCTACCAAGGACATTATGCTTCTTTGCATACAATAGCAAATGTCCTCAAGGTAAATGTAAGAGATTTGAGTGAAGCACAGAAAATGAGAAATGGACCAAGGATTCACAAGAGAGTACTTGGAAAAGCACATGCAGCGATTAGCTAATTCTTAAGGATTGGGACACTTTTTCGGATGTATTGACCCTCACCATTTATGGAACCATTCTATTTCCAAATATTGATGGTTTCGTAGATCTAGCAGCAATGATGTATTCCTTGCCCGAAATTTCATGCTCAGAATCCTTTCAGCCTCCTAGCAGATGTATATTGTTCCTTGAATTTTTGCTATGAGAAGAATGGCAAGAGAGTTTTGTGTTGTTTACCAATGCTATATGTGTGGATTATTGCGCATATATTCCAAAGAAGACACTTCTGTCCTATCAATGATCTAAAAATGTATCTGTCAAGAACAAAAGTGGGCGATGGTCTAGGAATTTGCCAAGTTAAATGAAAAAGTGATTCGATGGTACCTTTGGTGGGAAGATGGGCAGACAATGATTTACAATGCGGAAATTTTCCAAATGTACCTTTCATGGGTACTCGAGGGTGTATAAATTATAATCCAGCATTGGTGTTGCGCCAACTTGGTTACCATAATGGAACCACCTTTGAAGCTACAATAACTCCTTTCATCATGTACTACTCCGATTCGGATGACATTGCTCACGAAGAAAATCGACTCTTGGAATAATGTTATCCGAAAGGAAAAGAATTGGGAGTTAGGAGCTTGTGAATGAAAGAAAACTATCGCCAATGGGTGAAAAATAGAGCTCAAGAGGTTAAGTTGCCATTTAGAGTCTCAACTCAATTACTCCTGGTAAGACATTGGCTTTGCATGTTGATGAAACTGAAGAAATCAAAGATATGAAGAAAGACTGAACAAGGTTAAAAAAGATGCAAGTGGAGGCTGAACTGAAAAATGCCCATCATGATTATGCAGCTTTAAACGAGAAAGCACCAAAAGAGATCAAGTTCTTGAAGGAACCAAGGAAGAAGTTAAAACTGGCAGGAGCACATGATGAAAACTAAAGAATGTCTCATGGCTGCCAATAAAGAATTAGGACTTCGAAGGCAAGAACGTGATGAAGCATTAGCTGAAAATCAACGATTGAAAAGCTGCTTCAAAGTGCTAAAACTGCTGAAAGGGCTGCATTAAAAAATGAAGGACAAATGAGACAACAAATTGGGGAATTGAATGATGAATACCAAGAGAAAGATTGAGGAACAAAACCAACACATGAAAAATGAGATCATGTATTATCAAGCTGTTCTGGAAGAAGAAAAGAAAAAGATTGCAGATTTGGATCTTGAAGTGAGGCATCGAGATCACATCATTCATGAGTTGAAAGTTCGCTTTTCAAACCTGGCAGGACTGGCCAATAGCAATAGAAGATGTTCCAAGATATTTGGAAATGGCTAGCAGGAAATTATCCCCTTTGAGACTCCAGATGAGATTCGCATCTTCGTCAACTACTTGGAGAGATTTGATTAGAAAATGAAACAAATGATTGCAGAAAGACGTTGTTGAGCTATTGGCTTTTGAGTGACAATGTGTGGCTTTATGATGTATTTCTTTTGGAAATGGTTGTAATAAAGATAATGCTTTGAATGAATAATCATTCCTTCATATTGTTTGATCTCATGGCAATAGTCATTTAAATATAACATAGTACCTTTGAACGAGACGTTCTGGGAACATTATTATCAAAGACACTCACATCAAGACTAAGCACGATAGAAGACCTCTAATAAATAACAATTTTTCTTTCTTTTTAATAAATCTTATGCTTCACAGGAAACTTAGTCACAATTGGGCGCCCGAGGAAAGAAGATACCGATCTAACTCGTATTCACAATACCAGGAGCGCGGACTAAGATGGCTGGTGGCAATAGTGAACCAGGAAATACTTCTGATCAAGTAAGAAATTTGAGCATGGAGGTTGATGCATGAGAGGGAAATTGAATGAAATGTCAAATAATCAAGCAAATATGGAAGAAATGATGAGAGCCATGAAGGAGTCACTTGATTTATTAAGAGCTAATCAAAATCGGGACATGGTGAACACGTTAGTGAGGTACAACCAAGTGCTGCAATGATAACCATACCTGGGCATTAAATGCACCTGTAAATGTCACTCAAGGGTGAATGAGGTGGATGAGATTCTGATAATCCTCATGGACCCACCACCCACAATGCCATTGGTAATTCCGATCGGAGAAGGCTATCATTCGTTAGAGAACACTCATACTGATGGGCATGAGCATGCTGCCCCTATTTGGGGGCAACCTCGTGTTGTTATCCAGAAACAACCATTTCCTCAGAAAATAGCCATGCAGAGGTGAATAAAGACAAGTTCGAGAAGAATGGATGAAGAAGATTCAGGAGCAAATCAAAGCTATTCAAGGACCTAGCACTTATGGTCATATGGAGATTGAAGCTTTGCCCTCTATTGACACAGGTAGTTCCTAAAGACTTCAAGGTTCCTGATTTCTCAAGTATGATGGCACTGGTATCTTTTTCATTTAAAGAGTTACTGCACAAAAATGTCAATATGGTCCAAGGACGAGAAGTTTCTTATCAGCTTTTTCCATGAAAGTTTAACTGGACCCGCCTTAGAGTGGTATATCCAATTAGACCATTCCAAAATTTCGTCTGGAGGGAATTAGTTGACCAATTCATGAATCAATACAAGTTTAACATGGAAATAGCACCTACTCGCGAGCAATTGAGCACGATGCAAGAAAGAAAGATGAGTCCTTTAAGCAATATGCTCAAAGATGGAGAACTCTAGCTGCTGAAGTGCAACCGCCACTTATCCCATCTGAAATGTGTTCGTACTTTTTGGGGACTTTAGGATCTCCTTACATTGGGGCAATGGAAGAGCAGCATACAAAGACTTCTCTGAATTGAGACCGTGGTGAGAGATCGAGAATTTGGCTAAAGCTGGAAAACTTCCTGTGAGTAATGAGGACACAAGAAGAGGATTGCCGCCAAGGAAGAAAGAGGCGGAAGTAAGTTATGTGCAAGGTCAGCAATCTTTCATTCCAAGATATGCCTCAACACACCCAAGATCCCAAATACCATCCATCCCTTATTACCCACCATACCAAACTACTCCAACCACAAATACAATCCCATATACCCAACCTCAAGTCAATAACATCCACATACGACCATACCAACCAACTCGCCCAGCCTATACATATAACCCGACCACGTATCCCTAGAATTACCCAAACACTACACCACCTCGACCAAATTTCCAAAACCAGGTTCAAATCGATTCCCAAACCTTCCACCTTTCCCAAAGCTATCCATTTCAAATGCTACCCGTTTCAAAAATTGTTCGATGCTCACCTTATCTCACCATGTCTGTGCGTCCATTAGAACCACCATTTCCAGCTTGGTACAACCCCAACTTAACTTGTAAATACCACATGGAAGTTGCGGGGCATTCAATTGAAGATTGTGAAGCCTTCAAGAGCCAGGAAGAAGGCTAATTGCTTGTGGAAGATTGGACCTACAAGAGGAATCAAAGCCCGATATTGTTAACAATCCGATGCCAAATCATGAAGGAGGAGCTCGAGTAAATGCTTTGACGATGGAGAACCCTTGATCAAGAGGGTCTTAATCTTCGAACTCCTATGGAGAAAGTTTTTATTGGCTTAAAGGAAGTTGATACAACATCAGGCACCTACATCTATGATGAAGGAAAATGAGAAATGTGATATGGAATCGAGTTGTGACTACCACTCCTGAGGCTTTGGCCATGACATAGAAAATTGCTGGATTTCAAGGCTTGTGTACATGGATTACTCAACCTAGGTGTTATACAAGCAAAGAAGAAGCTGAATGTCTCTGAAGAGGTGAATGTGATTGAGCGTTTTGTGCTTCGAGTGCCTCCACTTAATCAAGCGTAAGCCAGAAAAGGTAGTTATCACTGAAGAAACCAACACCCTTTGTTTATAAGGACACACATGCTGGACCTTGGAACTATGAGACTGAGGTTGAGATGAAAAGAGATATAGGAGAAACCTCAAATGCCCAAGTAGGTGGAGTAGTAACTAGTATAACGAGAAGTGGAAGGTGTTATGGTCCAAGAAATAGAAAAAGGAAAGTTTGTTAATGAAAGGGAATGTTGAAAAAGTTCTGACTTGGAGGAAGTGAAATGAAAGAAGATGAGGAGGAGGAATTTCTAAAAATCATGAAACAGAGTGAGTATGATATTTGGAACAATTAAAGAAAACTCCTGCCAGAATATCCTTGTTATCACTAATCTTGTCATCCGAGCCTCATCAAAAGGCAGTGTTAAAGATCTTGAAAGAAGCTTATGTCAAGCCTGACGTTTCAACAGAGAACATGGTGAATATGGTAGATCCAGTGAAACGTGTCAGCATGATTACGTTCTCAGATGAGGAAGTTGTGTCACAGGCTAACCCACGAGCACTGTACATAACTCTCAAATGCAGAGACCATATAGTGCCCAGGGTCCTCATTGATGGAGGGTCAGGATTGAATGTTCTACCAATGTCGACCTTAAGTTACTTGTCAATAAGTAAGGATGATATATCACCGCAGGTGATGATTGTGAAGGCTTTTGATGGGGCAAAGAAAAGTATCCTTGGGGAAATGTTATTGCCATTGGAGATTGGCCCAAGTAGATTCGAAGTGTTATTTCAGGTAATGGAGATTGAATTAGATTACAATATGCTGCTTGGGAAGACCATGGATTAACAATGTTGGTGTTGTTCCCTCAACCTTACATCAAAAGGTTAAATACATAGAGAATGGCTTGATCGTTACAATCCATGGAGAAAAAGATATCATAGTATCTAAACCAGTTACATTGCCGTATGTTGAGAATGTGGAATTGGTAGAGAGCAGTTATGGCATAACCTGGAGGTAGTAGGGCTTGAAGGAACAAAATAAGCCCCCAATGCAAAATCAGGTGGTGGCTCATATCATGGCTAAGAGTGGATACCTACAAGGCAGAGGATTAGGACTACAGTTGCAAGGTATCACGACACCAATACCAGTCACCAAGAAGCCTAATCGATATGGTTTGGGATATAATGCACTATTGGAAGAGGAGATGAGAGGCATGACTCTTGAGCATTTTCAAGAGCAAATGGAGAAATGAAGCAGATTCCTCACCTAAAGGAAACATTTCCGTGCCCAGCTGAAGTAACCTAGCGAGGAAGTTCACTCCCCTCGCCGTTGTATCACTATCAATATGGTGAATGATGAATCCGAGAAAACAACCCTCATGTTGCTAACAATAATGAGATGCTTGAACTGTAGATTGAACCAGTTATTGATGTTGTTGCTTCAAAGTAATTGTTTGGGTTGTATTGATAAATATTGTTTATGCTTCTGTTTATGCTACTCAAAGACATCATCTAAATGCACTCGCATGATTATTCAATAATCTTTCTTTATCTTCCATTTTCCTCGTTTCTATCTCTTTAATTTTTCTTTCTTCTTTCTTTTATTTACCATTCTCATCTCGTTAATTTATGTCTTCCATATTATTTTCATTTTTCCACCTTTCATTTTGGCATTCCAACCCATCCTAATTGCTTTCCAGGAATTTAAATACTATAGAAATTTTGTCGCATGAAAGGACTTTGGAGACTTATCAATTGATTCTTGTGGCACTTGATTGTGATAGCCATGAATCTGATGAGGATGAGGAAATTGTTGGGCACTTTTCAGACCTACCTGAGCATACAGAAAAGGAGTTTGACTTAGACAATGAAGTGATCGAGTTGGTTAACATGGGCACTGAAGAAGAGAAGAAGGAGCTGAAAATAGTGAAAACCCCACGTTGTGAAATGATTGCATTGTTCAAAGAATACATGGATGTTTTTGCATGGTCTTACCATGATATGCCAGGGTTGGATCCAGAAATAGCTTCACATAAGATCCCTTTATATGCGGGAATTGAGCCGAAGAAGCAAAAGTTGAGAAGGATGCGGCCTGAAATGTCATTAAAAATAAAAGAGGAGTTTGCAAACAGCTGAAGCTGGATTTTTGGAGGTATCAGAGACACATCTACTGGTGGCTAACATTGTGCCAATGCCTAAGAAGGATGGAAAAGTTAGAATGTGTGTGGATTATCGATTTAAACAAAGCTAGCCCAAGGATGATTTTCCTCTCCCTCACATCGATGTCCTTGTTGATAATACTGCAAAAAACCACCGATTTTCTTTTATGGATGGGTACTCAGGATACAATCAAATTCCCATGGATGTTAATGACAAAGGAAAAACTACTTTCATAACTCCATGGGGAACATTTTGCTATACCGTCATGCCATTCGGATTGAAAAATGCCGGGGCTACATACCAGCGTGCTATGGTTGCATTATTCCATGATTTGATGCACAAGGAGATTGAAGTGTATGTAGATGACATGGTTGCTAAGTCCAAAGAGGGAGAAAGTCATGTGGCAGTCCTTAAAAGTTGTTTGAAAGACTCAGAAAATATAAGTTGCTGAATCCGAATAAATGTATCTTTGGAGCTTTATCAAAATTACTTGGATTCATTGTTAGCAGAGAAGGAATAAAAGTAGACCCAGATAAGGTGAAAGCGATACAAGATATGCCTTTAATCTAACGGGAAATTAGAGGTTTTCTTGGGAGGCTCAATTACATTGCTGATTCATTGCCAATTTGACTAGTACTTGTGAGCCTATATTCAAGTTACTACGAAAACATCAACCCGGAGAATGGAATGAGGAATGCCAAGAAGCCTTTGCTAAAATAAAGGCTTATTTAATGAAACCTCCACTTTGACCCCACCTATACCTGCCGTCCTTTAATATTGTACCCTAGTGTTACCCACATCAATGGGGGCAATGTTAGGACAGTATGATGAAGTTGGAAAGAAAGAGCAGGCAATTTATTATCTGAGCAAGAAGTTTAATGACTGAATCCCGCTACTTGGCAATGGAAAAGACCGTTTGTGCATTGGCATGGACTTCCAAGAGGCTGAGGCAGGACATGTTATACTATACAACTTGGTTGATCTCTCGAATGGATCCGTTAAAGTACATATTTGATAGTCCTCATGTGTCGTTGAGAATGTCAAAGTGGCAAGTGTTACTGCAGAATTTGACATCAAGTATGTGACCCAAAAGTCTGTCAAGGGAGGTGCAATTGCGATCATCTAGCTGAAAACCGCTTGAAAGTGAGCAGCTAACCACTACTGAATTATGTGACGATGAAGTGTGTTAGTGGAGAAGAAGAAGATGGAAGAGGAGAATGTATGGAAGATGTACTTTGATGGAGCTGCTAACATGAATGGATGTGGAATAGGAGCTGGTGGTGTCACCTTGGAAACAATACCAGTCTCTGTCAAGTTGGATTTTGAATGTACCAACAACATCGAGATATAGGCGTGTGCAAATGGTTTGCAAGTTGCAATTGACTTGGGGATCAAAGAATTAAAAGTCTTTGGAGACTCTGCACTTATAATTTATCAAGTTAATGGACAATGGCAAACGAGGATCCAAAATTGGTACCTTACAGAAATACTTGTCTCGACTAATTGAGCGATTTAATGATGTGTCATTCTCTCATTTAACTCGAGACAAGAACCAATTTGCGGATGCTTTGGCAACTTTGGCTGTAATGACCAAATTGGAAGTCCATGCTAATGTCCAACCTATCCATGTGGAGGTGCAAAGCGACCAGGATATTGTGGCAATGTGGAGATTGAACCAACGGTCAACCCTGGTATCAGGACATTAGCAGGATATTCAAAAGGAGAATACCCAGCTGGTGCAAATGAGGTGAATAAAAAGACGATTCGTCGACTAGCTATGAGTTTTTTCTTGAATGGTGAAGTCCTCTACAAAAGAAATCATGACGCACTCTTCTAAGATGTGTAGATGCTCATGAAGCTTGCATAATCATGACCGAAATCCATGAAGGGATATGTGGAACCCATGCTAATGGCACATGATGGCACGCAAAATCCTAAGGAGTGGTTATTATTGGTCTACCATGGAAAGCGACTTTATCAACTATGTTCGGAAGTGCCACAAATGCCAAATATATGCAGATCGAGTTAATGTTCCTCCATTTCCACTGCATAGCATGGTATCTCCCTGGCCTTCTCGATGTGGGGCATGGATGTTATCGGCCCAATTAATCCTAAGGCATCCAATAGTCATCGTTTCATCTTGGTAGCGATAGACTATTTCACTAAATGGGTGGAAGCCACTTCATATGCCAATATCACACAAAAGGTGTTTCTCAGATTTATCAAAAGAGACATTATTTGTAGATATGGGATTCCAGAAGAATTATCACAGACAATGCTCCTAATCTCAATGGTGCCGAGGTTCAGAAGTTCTTTGAGACTTTCAAAATCAAGCATCACAACTCAGCTCCTTATAGGCCTCAAATGAATGGTGCGGTCGAAGCCAATAAGAATATCAAGAAAATTGTTGCCAAAATGGTGGTGAATTACAAAGATTGGCATGAAATGCTGCCATATGCTTTGCACGCTTATCGTACCAACATACGATCAAGCACAGGAACAACTCCTTTCTCATTGGTATATGGAATGGAGGCTGTATCCCCTATTGAAGTTGAAATCCCATCATTAAGGGTTTTGATGGAGGCCGAGTTAGAAGAATGAGTGGGTGAAAGCTCGTTATGAACAGTTGAATATGATAGAAGAGAAAAGATGGGTACATTTGTCATGGCCAGTTGTATCAAAGTAGAATGGCTAAGGCTTTCAACAAGAAAGTCCGCCCTAGGGATTTGTATCCAGGAGATTTGGTTTTGAAGAAAATTCTCCTGAATCAAGAGGACACCCGAGGAAAATGGGCTCCAAGTTATGAAGGTCCTTACATTGTCAAACAAGCATTTTCAGGAGGGGCATTGATTTTGCAAAATATGGATGGACAAGAACTACCTAGACCCGTCAACACTTAAACTATCAAAAAGTTTTATGCTTGAGAAGATGCTGTGAAAGCTCATTGGATCGAAAACTTGAAGGAACGGTCTAAATGAAAGCTAGGATGAGAAATAAATAAAAATAATAAAAGCCCGTTAGGTCGAAAACTCGAAAGAGCGGCCTAAGCAAAAGTTAGGGTAAAAAAAAGAAAAAAGCCCGTTAGGATGAAAACCCAAAAGGGCCTGGAGGCAAAAGTTAGGGCAAAATGAAGCATCATCTCAAACAATTTACACTTGGGCAACTTTCGGTGTTGAATGTGTCTTGTGAGCCAAGCAGACCAAGATTGAAACCGGGCAATTTTTGGAGATCAAGAGAAGGGAAGATTGAAGGCTCAGAAATAGATACAGTGGCTATGGCATCCAATTTGCTATAAGAAATCAATTGAATAAGCCACTAAGGACCAAAACTTGGGCAAAATTTTTATATTGTTTGAAATCCTATCTTTTACTTTGCTCTATTTACTTCTTCCAACAATTTGTGATATTGTTGTCTAATACACCAAGCAATAGAAATGCTAATTCAGTTAATCTTTCCATTTTCCTCTTGAATGCATGTTCATTTATAATGTCTTGAGTAAGCATAAATTTAAGCTTAAACTGTACTACGACCTAACAGTTCTTGCAGCAATGCATTAATGACTAACATCACACAGAGGGAATCCAGAAGCTTCAATTAAGCTTGGTAGAAAAACAATCATCATCCTAAAAAGGGAAAAAAGATAAGAAGAATGGGAAGAAGTGAGCAAAGTTACAAAAAAAAAAAGAGAAGTTTCATTTGCGCCAGAAGTCCAAGTAGTGACTACGAGTTTGATCGGTTGAAGTTTTCCTCAAGGGTTGCTTGACTATGGTGAGATTCCTTTCACAAGAATGTTTTTTGAAAAGAAAAAGAAATGCAGTGAACCATATTGCAAGGCAGTGTTAATGACAAACTTGAAAATACTCATGTGGTAAAATCCTCTCTAAAGAAGCTTATGGTTCAAATGTTTTTCGATGTTAAAATGATTCTTTTGTGACATATTCATCATCTCTTTCTTTTGATTTTCAAATCATTTAGGTCCTTGGCCTATTTCTTTTTATCCATTTCATACTTTCATGATCCTGGATTCATTCACATTTTGTACATAGACATCCTTGGCATCTCCATTTTAGCTTGACATTTTTGGTTTACTTTTGTTTTTGAAAAATGAAAAAAGTTTGATTCTTGCATCCACTTAACTTGAAAATGCATGAAAAAAAATTGAATTTTCACATTCCCATGATTGCCATTGCTTTTACATTTCTAGTTGGCCTCAATTGCCATTTCACTTTTCCAGGAATTTCTAGTTGGTCTAGATTGTCAATCTAATCTTCAAAAAAAAAAATACAAAAGAAAAAGAAAAAGAACTGTCAAATCATTGTTCTTCTGTCAGCATTTACATTTTTTGTTAGCCCCGTTGGCTTTTAATTTCCTGTCCGTTTGTTGACCCGTATCCAAGTCTGGTCGCAAGTCTTTTAATTTGCGAGCTTGGCGGCTTTTAATTTCCTGTCCTGCCATTGACCCGTATCCAGTTGGTCGCAAGTCTTCATTTCCTGCGCTTGCTGAACCGTATCCAGTTGGTTGCAAAGTTTAATTTCCTGCGACCTTGCTTTTCAATTTCCTGTCCTTGTTGACCCGTATCCAGTTGGTTGCAAGTCTTTTAATTTCCCTTGCTTGTTAACCTGCATCCAGTTGGTTACAAGTCTTTTAATTTTCTCCAGCTTGCCCTGGCTTTTAATTTCCTGCCCGCGTTGACCCATATCCAGTTGGTTCGCAACTTCAATTTCCTCCTGAAGACCTTATCCAGCGGTTGTAATTCACTCCCTGCCCACTGTCTGACGGCATCCAGTTGGTCGCAGTCTTTTATTTCCTGCCAGCCTGGCTTTTAATTTCCTGCCCCAGCCTGACCTAATCAGTTGGTCCAAGCTTCACTTTGTGCCGCTCCTATCAGGTCACAAATTCATTTCTGCCAGCTTGGCTTTTAATTTCCTGCTTGTGGACCCGTATCCAGCTGGTCAAGCTTTCAATTTCCTTCGCTCGAACGTATCCAGCCGTCGCAGTTCAATTTCCTGCCCACTCTAATGGTATCCAGCGGTCGCAGTTTTTAATTTCTTGTTAGCCAGCTTTTTAATTTCTTGTTGCCTGTGGACCTTATCCAGTCCGGTTGAAGGTTTTTCATTTCCTGTTGCTGGAATGCGGATCCAGTTGGTCTCAAGCTTCACTCTCCTACTTGTTGACCTTGTATCCAGCAGGTTCAAGCAATTTTTCATTTCTGCCGCTTGCTCGCTTCGGATCGATTGGTTCAAGTTTTTCATTTCTGCCGCTGTGAACCTTGCATCCAGGTCAAAGTCTTTTAATTTCTGTTGCTTGCTGACCCGTATCCAGTGGTCACAAGATTTTTCATTTCCTGTCACTTGTTGACCCATATCTAGTTGGTCGCAAGATCACTTGTTGACCCATACCCAGTTGGTTGCAAGATCTTTTGATTTCCAGTTTATTTGCGGCTTGTAAATTCTTGTTAGCCCTCTGCGGTTTTTGAATTTCCGTTTGTTTTGACATTTCTCGTCATTTGTAAATTTGTGTCAAATTAGTTAATTTCTCTTCTTTGCATGATTCATACATAGGTGATTTATAGTTTACATGTGACTTTCTTGTTTAGACTTTTTTAAAATTTCAATTCAATCTTTCTTGCATTTGCATTTCTTGCATTGCCGAACAAAATCAATGTTCATGTCTTTACTATTCCTTATGAAGACAATATGGAAAACTTAAGTTTTCATATTCTCTTATAAGAAATGACTAAAGAGGGGCAATCTTAACACCCAATTTTGTTCGGCCCAAAACAAAAAATTTTTGGCCATTTGAAAAATTCTTAACCCGTTTTTTTTTTTTATTATTTGCTATTGTTTGTGTTAAGTCCATTTCACGTTTTTTAAAATTGTTAGGTTAAGCCCATTTCATTTCATATAAAAAAAGAAGAAGAAAACCCATTATGTTTTTTTTTTTTTTGTATAGTTTCATCTTCCAAAATAATTTTTAGCCCATTTCATTTTCATTTTTTAATTTATTTTATTAAAAATAAAAAATATAAAAAAAGGAGGCTAAGGCCCAAGCAAATTAAGAGAGGAAAAGAGACAAAGAGAATCGGTGCCTATTAAGACAGGAAAGTTGATGCTTGAAGCGTGCATGGCGCCTAACAAATTCATAGAAGTCATGCACAATAGCCAGGAATTGCAGGACCAAACAACACATGTAAGGATTGAAGAATCAAGGCAGTCAAAAAATCCCATCTTACCAGGATTAGGAAAGGGGACAAAACAAAATTCATTGTACAGCGGTATAAATAGGGTCTCCAGAAAATTTTGAAAAAACATTGAGAGCTAATAGAGTGGAACATACATTGAGAGTTAATTCAAGGAGGATACAGAGAAGATTAACATAGAGAAATCAGAATATCATCACAAAAAAAAATCAAATAGTAATCAAAAATTTCAAACCATCAATTTTCACAACCATCAACAAAAAATTTCCAATATCAGGAAATACAATAAAACCAAGAAGAAAGGAGCATCATAGGTATTACTCCTTTCTCATTACCAGTCCAAAAAAGTAATAATCAAGAAAAGAAGGTGAACATCTAGGCTGACTCCCACCAGATTGCGACCTCCTCATTTTCTTCCATTTTCAAATCCCCCATT
>JAMLFY010001274.1:0-15297 GCA_030441495.1 Dalbergia oliveri
GCAAAACTTGCAAGGTCACTATTTACTTTTTTTTTTCCAAGCACGTCCATTGGGTTATCCTTCATCCATTCTAAAACTCTAGATTTTTTAAATTCTCACTAATAACGTTCAAATTAATTTTTAAATAATTTTTTTGGGGTGTTACAAAATACACTTGGATACACCTCATGAAAAACAAATCTGAAGCTACTATGTTGCTTGAGAATTTTATTACTTGGGTTAAGACTTGGATTTGGTTAGTGTCAAAAGTTTGAGAAATGAGAGAAGTCTCTGATGCCAAATAATAGAACCTGCCAATACTCAAAATTTGCAAATGCTAGGAATTGCAAATAACAAATAAACAGAGAATGGAATATATGAGATATGTATTAATTGGAAGAAGAAAATAGCCAATAGCAGCAAAAGTAGAGAGTACAAGTCAGAGCACTCAGCTCACCCTCTCTTTGCCTAAAATAGCAAAAATGCCTAAAACCAAAATATTCCCCCACTACAACTAATTAATCCCTTTCCTCTAATAGCATTCACATGACTCCACCCTTACTAAGCCTTAGCAAGAGTCACACCCACACTATCTCCCAAAATAGTTAAGGTCCAGGCCCACTAGCATCAACTACAATTGCTGAGTCAGCCAATAATGTTTTCCCAAAACTACCCTTAACTCTTTTCCTCTTATACACTTTTAGCCCCTTTGGAAATTTGTCTTTAACAATTAGCTTTAAAAGTTTTCTAGCTGCTAAAGGCATTAGCCATAAATTTTCATGGGTGGAGGCATCTCAGTAAAACTCCATTGTAGAAAGGAAGCATCAACATCTCCTAAGTGTTGCTTGAGCCTTGATGTTTTAGTCTAAACCACCATTTTCTTTCCAGGGAGATTGGGAGTGCAACTTATTTGATAAATAGGCTTCCTTCATCATTGCTTAAGGACAAGACCCTTTTCTTCTTGCTTCACCACAAAGAACCTGATTATGCAACTCAAAGTTTTTGGCTGCCTCTATTTTGCTTGAACCTTTCCTTCTACAAGACACAAATTCACACTTAAAGCTCAACCCTGGTTGTTTATTGGCTATCCCCTAATCACAAAGGTTACAAACTTTATAATCTCACCTCTAAAAAGGTTCAAGTATCCAGAGATGTGGTCTTCAAAGAGGATATTTTTCCTTCTATAATCAACTCAACAATCATTCTGCAAATCTCATTTTTTTCACTTGCTGTTATTCTTATGCCTTCAAACTTCCTGTGCCAAATTTTCCTAATAGAATTCTTCCAATATATGATCCAGAACTAGTTCCACCACCTGAACCTGAACATATTCCTCTTGCTGACCTTGAAACTGAACCTAAGCTTATTCAACACATTCAACCACAACAAATCAGAAAATCAACAAGGCAATCTAGACCACCTGCCTACTTGGAGAACTATGTCTGTTCCTTGATAACCTATCCTGTTAGAAGCCACCTATCTTACTCCAAACTTAACAATACTTATAACTCCTACATACACAATGTTACTCTTGAACATAAGTTCTTTCATCAGGCTGTAAAACATGAGGAATGGAGAAAGGATATGAAGGAAGAATTGGATGTAATGGAATCAAATGAGCCATGGTCAATTGTACCTCTACCAAAAGACAAAGTTCCTATAAGGTGCAAGTGGTTTATAAGGTCAAATACAACCAAGACGGTTAGATTACAAGGAATAAAGCACATCTAGTGGCTGAAGGCTTCACTCAACAAGAAGGAGTTGATTACATAGAGGCATTTTCTCCTGTGGGCAAAACAAACCACTATTAGAGTATTACTTTCCATTGCAACTGTTAATAAATGGCATTTGTTCCAACTAGATGTGAACAATGTTTTTCTAAATGGAGATTTATCAGAAGAAGTTTACATGAAGCTATCTCTTGGTTACTCCATTCCTGAAGTTTCTAGTAAAGGGGAGTAGCAAGTGGTTTGTAGATTAAAAAATCTATATATGGTTTAAAGCAGGCCTCAAGACAATGGTTTGAAAAAATTTCAATAGCACTACTTGATTTGGGCTTTAATCAATCTAAAAATGACTATTCATTAATCACCAAAGGCAATGGAGATTCAGCAATCATTATCCTAGTCTATGTGGACAATATCATACTAGAGGTCCCTTGTTACACTTTTGGAACAAATAAAAGATTCTCTTCAACAATTTTCCAAGCTCAAAGATCTTGGCAATCTGAAATTTTTCTCTCTGACTGGAAATTGCTAGATCCAGCCATGGCACAAAGTTGTCAATGGCGGATGGTGGCTCATGGCAGTAGACCAAAAATCCGCCATTTTATGCCCACCATGGCACCGCCATGGCCGCCATAATGTACAAATCTTCTCATGGCAGGGGCCAAAATCTGCCATGCCATGGTGCCACCATGGCTGCCATTTGACAACACTGCATGGCATATCCTTAAATCAGAGAAAAGTATACTCTAGAGCTGCTAGATGAGACTGGTTTTCTTGCTGCTAAACTAGCCAATCTACGTGGATCCTACCATCAAACTCAACTCCACTGACACCCCACTTCTAGAAGATGATTCACTCTATCCAGACTAATAGGAAGGCTTTCCTATCTTCAAATCTCGCAGCCTGATATCACCTTCGTTGTGAACAAACTCAATCAATTTGTTTCAAATCCCAAAGAAGCACAACTTGCTATAGCTCATCATTTGCTACATTATCTGAAGTCTACTCCTAGTCTTGGAGTTTTATTCCCATCCAACTCATCCCTGGTTCTCTCCGCTTTCACTGATGCAGATTGGGAAGCTATTATGATACCTGCAAGTCCACTTCAGGATATTGTATGTACCTTGGTGATTCGTTGATTTCATGGAAGTCGAAGAAACAATCCACTATAGCTTGATCATCAGCTGAGGCTGAATACTGAGCTATGGCTAATGCTACTAGTGAAATTCTTTGGCTTGTCAAGCTCTTGAAAGATTTTCACATTGATACAACTTTGTCAAATTGTTCTGCAACAGTCAAACAACTATCCATATTGCAAGCAATCCAACCTTTCACGAACGCACCAAACATATCAAACTTTATTGCCATTTCGTTATAGAACATGTTCAATCCAATTTGCTGGGACTTATCCATGTCAACTCTTTACAACAGCTCGCAGACATCCTCACAAAACCTCTTCCAGCAAGCAGTTTTAAAGCTATTATGTACAAATTGGGTCTCTTAGACATTTATCTCCCAACTTGAGGGGGAGTATTAGGGAGAGAGTTAGTTATGTGTCATCATAGAAGTTAGTTACTTTTGGGCTAGACACTCAGTTCATTACAACACACTTATGTACCTATATATACCTCTCTTTCATTGGAAAATAAACAAGCTATTCATTCAGTTTTAAACATAAGAGTCAGCGGTTTCATTAACGGTTAAGTGCATGTGATTAGAATTGTGAATATTGCAATTACAAAATTTGTCATACATGTTCTATTTCAATCATCTGCGATTTTATTATTATAGCATAAAACAAACCTGATAATGTTTTACATAAAAAGTTATGATCTCTCATCAGATCACGACCGAGGCCAGCATATAATGAAATTGATTGCTACGTCATGATAATAATAAACCTTTCTTGTGCCTTAAAGTCTCAGTTCAAATTCAGGACCTGCACCTTAATATCTTACACGTGGTTATGGACATCATTATCAATTTTGGACAAGGTGCTATGGATAATGTTTGAGAGTGAAGCTTAATCGTCTCATTTTTTTATTTTTTTGATGAATAAATTGAATTCACATCATATCTGTCAGAGCCAAAACAAGTTTTCTTGTATTTTTGGTCAAAAAGCAAAAACAAGTTAAAACACACTAAAGCCCCTCACCGCCAGAGACAGATTAGCAAAAGTTGTTCCTGTCCCATTTGTCTGTGCCGACTTCTGTGGTCCAACATGGAGGTTCCTGGACACTTCATGGACAAACCTAGGCCATATTTTCTTCCCATGTTGAAATATTGGAGAATGAGTTGTGATTCATTTGGATTTGGACGTATCATTCCAAACGACACATTTTATGTGCATGAACCTAATTTCTCTGTGTCTTTCTAAAAACTAAATTAAAAGAATCCAAAGCAAAAACAAAAGAAAGTCATGAAACTGTTTGAGGCTTATAATTGCATAGGGTAAGGATGAATAGTAAAATTAGGATTAGTTAACAAGGCTTTCCTGTTTATAATTTACTTTTAGTCTTTTGGGTATCTCTATAAATATTGCTGTTAACTTAAGACTCTAGAAAGATGTCGCGACTAAGAGACACTCTTCAACAAGTACCCTCTACAAAATTTGAGCCTGTTCCTCTCCCTTACAGCGTACTCATCATGGCTTTCTGTTTATGATTTGTTTGATTGAACCAGTTAAATTTATCAAAATATAACTAAATTTTGGTTGAGTACATAAACCTTCAACCGAAAAAACATGTAGCATAACCTTAGAAGCAAGCATTTGCTTTAATTAAATCGTCTTCGCCCTTCCTCTAAGCAAAACAATATTTCATTTATCTGTCGGTCAAAGGTAGAGGGTTGGGGTTCAATTTTGCCAGACAAAAATTATGCCGGTTTTTTCAAGGCCAAGTTTGTCTTTGCAGAACAACAAAGCCAGCATTAATCTCTGGTCACTTCACAGCCAGCCTTGGCTAGTATTATCCTTAAATGCATAAGGGATGGACTAAAAAGGATTTGGCTTATGATCTTGTGGGCACCCTCAACTCAGCATACATTGTAATGCTACCCATAGAGAGGGCAGAAAGTTCATGGGCAACTCAACTAGGCTGGCTGTCTCTCCCATTGTGTCCAAGACTAAGCCCAGCCAACAAGCATGGCCTGTAACACACTTACCATGTTCTGAATACATCACCACCATTACTCATTTTAACAAGCCAAAATTGATGTTGGACACGGCATTTGCCTACTGGGCCATTATATCCAAGAGCATAGTATACAAATACATCTATTACTTCAGAATGAGTTGTGTGCTATATGTAGGCAAGTCAGGTCCACATCCAAATTAAAAGAATCTGGAAGGTAACATAACTTCAACTGGCCAAGAGGAAGTGTAAGTAGTTCATTACACCAAGGTTAGTCAAAGTATCAAGTTCACTGTCTTCCATTACTGCACAGTTAGTCAAGCAAAAGAGCGAAAATTAACTTCACCCCAGAAATTGACAATAATAAGGCAACTTATCAACAAAACTTAGGTACAAAAAAAAAAAATTGGTTTCCCAGCTGAAGTGAAGAACCATGTTAGTTTCCTGCCTTGCTGTAACCCCAGGCAATATAGCTGTCCTGTGAACTAAAATCCTACAAAAGACAAAAACAATGAAAGCACATTAAAATGACATTTTAGGTGAATTCATTGTAATGCAGAATCATTAAGGACATGGGAATACCAGCTGACTTAGCCGATGCTCTGGAGGCGTACATTGCTCTATATTTGCAGAGTCAAGGTCAAGATTTTGGCAGTCCTCGGTATCCTTGTTGAGATCCTCTGGTTCAGGATGGGAATCAACAGATAGACTCAGTTGGTTCTTATCACTTTTCTCATCAAGGACAAGATTTTGGTGCTCCACAATTTCTTGATTCTGATCCTCTGGTCCTAGATGAGCATCGAAAGATAGACCAGGTAGGTTCTTATCATTTTTCTCATCAAGGACAAGATTGTGGCACTCCTCAATGTCCTTCTTTAACTGCTCTGGTCCTAGATGAGCATAATCAGATAGACTGGGTCGGTCCTTGTCATTTTTACCATCTCTGTTGGGAGATTGGCTTTGAAGGATCTCTTCACACCAGGGCATTGCATCGGCCATTTCTTGTGAATCAAACAAATCCTGTGACTCACTATCACACCCTTGTTGGCCTTCGTCAGCATTATTTTCCTTATTATCCATCCCTTTATTACGTTGAGTCTCTAATAATGCCAGATTTTCTTTTGTAAACTCTTCACGATCCGCTTGAAGTGCTTCTAAGCAATCCATATCCATCTGACAAGGATTTGGTACATAGTAGTGCAGAAGAAAAAAGAGTAGAACATGAATTATATGCTTCTGTAATTGCTATTACCAAATTCCACTAAACTATATCATCACAAGCAGCACCTAGCAAAATAAATCTCTTGACACATCATCAGTAGTTCAGCTAAGTGGCTAAGTTACATTCGGGGATTAATAAAAAAGAATACTTAGAATTGGATCTTTGGGGAGAGTTACCACATCAAAGCAATATGTACTCCCAAAAAACCAGATCATGTGGTCTATTTAGCCACATTAGTTAATCAGATTACACTACTATATTCAGTTTAAACCTGCAGTCATTTTGCTTTTTATATCTGATTTATCAAATGATAAGTCAAAGATAAATGATTAAAGGGATTTTGTGAAGAGAAAAAAAAAAGTAGGCTACAAGATGATAAAAGTATAACTGTTTAAGCATTCAGAACTTCCAGCATGAAACTTCAACGAGATTTAGAATTATGCAAGTAAATTCCTTTCCTCATCAAATTGAAATTATGAAAAAACCCATGCAGCAAAGAACATTTAAAAATGCAATGCAACAAATAAATTCTGGCCATCCACTACTTTATTTTTGCTTTCATATAAATTTTACAACTATCACAAAACTTTTATCAATTAGCTATAATAATTTAAAAAAAGAAAAAAAGAAAAACAGGAGTACAGATACAAATGCAAATATTCAAGATAATTGAGCTGAAAGTGTTGTTAAAATCTGGTTAAACAATATCATATTAGTTATTCTAATGCTGAACAAATGGAAATTCCTTTTCAGTTTGTAGAATCATCAATATGTTCCTGTGAAAACTAGTGCTTCTACTGAGTACATCTGCCCCCACCCCCTACACTCATTTTCTGATACATCCTCTTCCAATAGCAAAAGCAAAACACATCATATGAAAATCGTCAATGCAGAGTGATAGTAGGAAACAAATTCTGATATCTGATAGCAGGAAAACGTGGTTGGAGGTTTTACCTCAAGAAAATGAAGTGTTTCTTCTCCTAGGTCTAGATCTGAACACTGCCTTTCACTGCGAGGAGGCTCAGGGGTCACAGATTTGGGAGTGACTGGATCCACTTTCACAGTTGTTGCATTGATGGTTTTAGTGGCTTTGGGAATATCTTGCTCATCTTTATCGCCTAACTTTACTTGCTGCTGCTGGTAAAAGACTTTAGAGATAACATAATCTCCATCTTTCACATCTTCTTCTGTACCTAGATGATATTGGTGCATAACCCAATTAGTTTTCTCAGACTTCCCTCCTCTAACTGCACTTGTATACAAAACCATGATCTTTTTACAGCCTTTTGGGACCCCATGCAGGATGATTGGTTTAGTCCTTCCAGTCTTGTGCCAGCGGACATCACCAAAATCCTGATCATGTATTCTTCGACGCTTTCGAGTGCCAGTATTATAAGCCTTGATTGATCTATGGAAGAAGTGGGAAGCACTTCCATCTTGCTTAACACCTAAATTTTTCATCACAACTTATTATATTGGTTCAAAATTAATCAAGAACTCAAAATTGGATAAAAATCATGCTACCAACCAGGTAAATGTTGAGGATGAGTATAACAAATTCCATCATCCACTTCAAGAGTAGTAATAAATTCATCAATGAAAGGATGAGATTTCAAATTTCCTACACCAGCTTTTGCAAGTAAGTGCCAGATTATCTCCTGATCGGATGGATCAAATTTTACCCCTTTTGGCAGGCCAGGCCACTCTTGTGCTACCTAACAACAGGAAGTTTTCATATGTCAAGACATCTATAACTAATTAACTATGAAGTGCCATACTTGGGATATCAAAAAGACGAAGCTTTAATATTAAAATCAATATGCTTTAACTCCATATTCCTAATCAACTTCTAAAACATATTTCTAAAGAATTCAAATATCAATGGCAAGTAGCAGTGTCACAAAGAACAAAATAAAATACATAGGTAGCAAAGAGCTGTTAGAATGTTTAGCCTACAAATTGGGAAAATCGAACCCACTGACCATGGGTTACATGCTAAACATATTGGACTACCTGAATAAAAAAATACAAAATGTAAAATAACAAAAAATTACTTAACCAACAATTTCATAAATTGTAAAATATCAATAGAAATTAAAGAAATCAAATAGATATTTTTGTGGCAGGTCAACCTGCCTTGAAACCATAGCATTCAATCCACTTTCGATGGGTTATTACTAAAATATGACCCAACCTGCTCCAAAATCATGGTGGGCTGGGCCAATCCAACAGGCTCAACCCATGTTGGCATATGCAATCGAGACGTGTGATGGAGAGAAGCAATTGGCAGCCTACTTATCTCGATCTTGACACAGCCACAAAAATAAAATGGTAATGTACAATTTCTGACAAAAACAATTATACTTCCAAGTAAATGATATTTAATATGGAGTTGAAAATATTTGCAGACAAGTAAATCTTGTCCCCCAACAAGTTCATAAGAAGTAACTCTCCCTCATCGATTCCTATGTAACAGAGACCCGAACATTAGTTCACAAACTAGCATATAAAATGATGTTACATACACTAAGAGACGTACAAATAAAAAGTGTCTATTTCCTTTTCAAGTTAGAATTTTACACAGCAATTCTTAGGCATTTAAATTTTATATTTAGTTCAGTTAGGCTGCAATCCTTGCTTTCTCTCATCTAGTTACAGTTAGGCAAGTCTCATTAGGCATTCAAATTTTACATTTAGTTCAGTTAGGCTGCCACCTTTTCTTTGTCTCACCTCACTTAGTTGCAGTTACATTGCAGCTTCAGCTTAGGTATAAGGGAAAAACCTTTCCATTTCCTATACAACATATTTATTCAAATTCACTTGCTATCTTGATGAGGCATCATAAAAGAAGCAGCAAGACTTGTAAAACTATGATGAAAAAAATTTATGTACATTTGAGTAAATGAGTAGAACTACACTAGAGACAAAGGCGATTGAGAATGAGCATAAGCTGCAAATGGACCTCATCTAAATGAACTAAGATGTAACAATTTCTGAAAGAAACAAAACACAAAACACCAAAACAATGGTTTCATGAAATCTACTCAGAAAATGAAAAGTTTCAGCTAAGGAATAAGGGAAAAACCTTTCCATTTCCTATACAACAATATTTATTCAGTTTCACTAGCTGATCTTAATCAAGCATCATAAAATACAAAACTTGGGTAACTGTGATGAAGACTACTTATGTACACTTGACTAAATGAGTGGAACTAAACTAGTCACAAGGGAGATTGAGAATGAACATAAACTACAAATGGACCTCATGCAAATAAACCAAGATACATACAGTGTCTGAAAAAACTAATAAAAAAAGAAAGACAAAACACCAATGAATGTTATGATGAAATCTAATCAGACAATGAACAGCTCAATTTAAAAATGGGAAAAAATCACACATACATCACTGTTGTCAATAGCATGTTGACAATTTGGGCAGGCCCTGGTAGGATTGCTTTTCCAAACAACTTCATTAGGATCACAATCTCCTGATGCACACTTTATTTTGGTCGCAAATCTACTTTTGTCCACCAACCATGATGGTCTGCATAAACAAGAAGAGCTACAAAGTTTCAGAAGTCTATGACCATGTATAGATATCAAAATAAATCGCAATAATCAAATGGTCCCAAAAACAGATATCAAAATGATAAAAAGAGTCCTCTATTAAGAGCTGCAAAAAAGGAATAACAAAGTTAACAGATAATGAATCAAAAAAGAAAGATACAATCAACAGAGTCATCTTAGCTTACTACAAAGATGGTTTAGAAAACACAAGGAGAAACAAATAAGCCATGCAATCTATGAATTGAGTAGTATCATGACAAAAAAATTAAATAAATAATTCTTGATTAGGACTGCATATCTCCTTTGTGTCAATTTAGGCACTCAATTAATATCAAAACTCAACAAATATAATGCTGTTGACTGGCATTCCATTTAAACTAGGATAAATCATACAAATACAAAGCTAAAATAAGCATAAACTAAAGATTGTCACTCATCTCGTTATTAAGAAATCCAAAGTTAAAATTGATGAATTTAAAGAATAATTTAATTTATATGTACCATTAGTGTAAACAAAAAATTTACACAAATATCCAATCATGTATTACCACATCTGCAAAAGTGTTTAACAACCCACTACTTTGAAAATCTTACAAATAAAACCATCTAATTGGACGACACTGTAAAATTCTTTTACATGATCGGTGCATGAAAAATAATCTCTGGAATAATAACAATGTGAATCTTAAAGCAAGGAACTGAGTATTATGGTGCATTCTGCCAATAAATGCATATCATCACATGGCTAAAGAATACACGAAAAAAAATTCAACTTTAATTGCTTCCATGATCATCATTTGTCTTTCAATCATAGAACAATGAACGGAGTAGATACAAACTCAAGATAAAGATGAACCAAATATCTCTGAAAAAAAAAACACTTTTTCCCCCATAAGACTAGCTAACCTCATCTGCGACCGTTTTACATTCCTTTCAATCATAGAACAATGAACGTAGCAGAGATGAACCAACCAAACACAGAAAATCTCACCAAAACGCCTAAAAAAAAAAAAAGCTATCATTTTTAACATGAAACTAGGTAACCCCACTTAGAATATATAGAAAGAAAGTGGCAAGAAAAGCATTAAAACAAAAAGGGCGCTCCCTGCAGTACACTGTACACACAATATTGCTGAAAAACAACATTCTTCTACTTCTGCTATGATGTTTCAGAGGGAAAGCCAAGTGAAAAAGAGAGTTTGATGATCAAAGTGGTACGCGAGAGAAGCGTAAATACCCTGCCATTGGAGAGCGGTTGCTTGATGATGATGCAAACCAAGTCAGAGATTCATAAACCTTTCTTTTTCCGCTTTTCTAGCGTTGTTTCTTTTTCGTCTTCCCCTGTCAGTCTCTGAGAAACTTCCAAATTCCAAATGATGCAAATAAAAATGAGTTTCAATTTTATTTTTTTTTTCCTCTCGAATATATGATTTTTTAAAAATTTCAAAGAAGTTGTTTTATGTTTTTCTCCATCAATTTTACACCGAAAAGGTTGAAATACCATTTTTCGTTAGAACTTTGATTATTGAATTAATACGAAGTATACATAGTAGCAGGGGGCAATTATGTGATTTTTGTCGGTGCCCTATAAAATTTCGGATAATTAATAAGAAACACCTTTAAAATTTGAAGAAAAAATATTTCACCTCATTTTTATTTTAACATGACATTTCATTCTAAATATATAATGAATATGATATTAATAATCCTATTAACGAATTTTCTATTATTACAAAAAAAGGTAAAATATAACTAATGTTTATTAATTTTTTAAAAAAATTATTTATTAATATTTATATATTTTTTTTACAAAATAAAATATATGTGGCTTCTAATAATATAAAATATTATATTTTATATATTAAATTTCATTTTTAAATTTTACTAGATTAAGCGAATAAATTATTAATAATATTAATAATTATTTTATAAAAACAAAAATTAAGTATTTTTCTGGTTTTTAATTTTACACTATTGGTGTGCCTAAACAAGATTATGTGTTAATATCACACATAAAGATAAATCACATCTAACAAAATAATAAGAATCTTACAATTTTAATATAATATAATATATATATATCAATATTCTAAAATTAATATTTGGAAAATACATATTTTTTATTTTTACAAAAGTAATTATTATAAATTATTATAACTATTAATAATGGTTTTGAATTAAATGTATTTATAGTGTAATTTTTTTATATTTTTATCAAATCAAATTCTCTCATATGCATGACTTTTAAAATAATGAAGTAAGTGTAAATTTATTATATAGATGTGACAATATATAATTAGATAACTTATAAAAATAATTATACTATTATTGTAATAAAATTAAATACATTAATGAAATCTTTTATTATTATTAATAATAATTTATAGTAATTAATTTTGTAAAAATAAAAATATATATATTTTTAATAGTAATTTCTCTTGCTATGTTATTTGTAATTTATGTTTATATATGATATTAGCAAATAATTTTTATTTTTATCAACATTAATATTCTAAAATTAAAAACTGAGAAAATACATACTTTTTATTTTTAAAATAATTATTACAATTTATTACTACTATTAATAATTTATTCTCTTAATATGGTAAAATTTTAAAAATTAAATTGAATATATAAATACATTAATATTTTATATTATTATAACCAACATATATTTTACTTTGTAAAAATAGCATATGTATATAAGTATTAATAAAATGGCATTTTATTAAAAAAGATAAACATTATAAATATTAGTTATATTTTACTCTTCTTTTAGTAATAAAAAATTAATCAATAGGATTATTATTGGCATTCATCACATATTTGTGGTGGAGTGTCATATTGGAATAAGAATGGGGTGGAGGATTTTTTCTTCAAACCTCAATGATACTTCTTGTTATTTATCCTAAAATTTATAGTACCTATACTATTTAGATAACTTGTAGATGAAAATTTTTTATATATCTCACTATTTAAATTTATTTATATTTAAATATTCATAATTAAATTAAAATCTTTAAATTTAGAAGGATACAGGATCTTTGGCTTTAATTTCCCACAAATATATATATATATATATATAGCTTTGCGTCTACATGGTCGTTGGCCCATTTCAAAAGTCAGACACTGGCCTAGTCTTCGTTCATTATGATTTGAATGTGCCGTGAAAAGGCACGTTTGTCAAAAATATATATATGTATATATATTGAAGACAAGAATAAATAATAATAAAAATTTAATTTTGATATAATGATGATATAAAATTTTTTCAAACTATCATTCAATCATAGATAGGGCAAATGATAAAGTCATATTTTATGTTTTTTCACAAGACTTTAAAAAATAAAAAAAAAAGTATAAAAACAATAAAACCATAAATCAAATATATCTTAGAAATCGCCAACATTTATAACATATATATAATAAGATATGCACCAAAAATTATATGCATTGAGATACAAGTAGATTTCATTCTTTTTTTTCATATGTCAATATTTTTATTACAAAATAAATATAATTTCTGATAAATGTTAATTAAAAAATTCTTTTTCTCTTATTGAGATTGTAACAATTGTGACCCCTTACAATGCCTTTATGAGTTTAGATTTTAGAGAAAATTAAAAGGTTTATAATATAGAATTTTAAAATCTTATACTATAAGATTTTCATTCCTCTACTTCTATCTAAAATTTAAACTTACAAACATATCCTTAAGAGAAGAAGGGGGTTAGAATTCTTAGGGGCAAAAACACTCTTACAATAAGAAGAGTGCAGAACCATGGTGTTTTCAATCCTCAAATGAGGATTAATCTAACGGATTATTCAAATAGGCCAAACTTGTAAGGATATCTCATGGTCTTACCAAAAAATTTATTTGAAATAATTTTTTAATAAAAATTTAATATTAATAATTTTGCATTTTCAATATATATATTGATTTAAGAATTATTCAAGCAATTTTTGATTCAATGATAGTGGTGAGGTAAAATTTTCTCTTAAGTGAGAACATGAAAATTTGAACCCTAACATTACAAATAAAATTCATCTAAGGTCAGAATCTATACTTAACCCTAAATTTCAAATCATACCATTGTAGATGAAGACAATACATATGATTATACTTATTCCAACTATCGAGTTAACACACATGCTCCAAGAGAATGAAATTCTTTTTTTATTTTTAGAAATTTCATGATAAAAACATATTACATATGTAAAACTTGTCAAGCAAAAATATTTTAAAGTAGTAAGATTATTACCTGGAAATTAGTTAACAAATGAAGAAGTCGAAACAAAAAAATGTGGTCCGTGGCGGAGAACAACTAATGAATTCGGTGGGGGCGATGGAGGCTCATAATCGTACAAATGAATGATTGCTAATTGATAGCAGTGATAGTCAGGTAATGGAGACTAGGCTTGGTGGCTAGGTAGTGAGTGAGGATTGCTGTTGGCGACATATGGTATTGTGTCTATGTGTAGTGTATTTGCACAGGTGAGTTTGGGCATTAGGTTGAGGTTTATAATGGGAGATAATTGCAAATGGTAAAATAATTAAATGTTGGTATTAAAAAAGGTCGTCAAGCCTCTAGCATTAGCTTCTGCATATGTTGACGTTGCCTACACATAGGACAAGTGGCCGGTCAAAATGACTCATTTTGAAAAATCTTCCAAATTTTATAGTCACACAGCCATTTTAAATTGACGGTAATGGGTTGAATGAATAGGTTGAATCCATTGTAAGACCTTTATGTAATTGTAATTTATTTATATAATTGTGAAAATAGATCTATAAGCATGTTTAGATTGGCAAATGTTCTTGAAAAGTCCAATTTAGCCGCTCGATAGTAAAGCTAGAAACATAATAGTGTGTTTTGTAACACCCGTTCATATTATAGCTAATGATATAAATTTATACAAGCAGGACATCAATTAATATTAGTTAACATAAATATAAAAAGAATATTATAGCATAAATACTTAATGTCATTAATTATAAATTGAACATATATATATATATATATATATATATATATATATAAAGCATCAATAGAACTTAAATAAATAAAAGCTCACAAAATAAACCTTAATAATACAAGTATATTCATCACAGGGAATTAAATAAAATAGTAAAATAGAAAATTAAGCAATAAATTTAATACAATGCACAAAACTATTACTTAAACTTGAAATATATAAAGTGCTCAATAATATAATAATCTTGATAATATCGCAATTAAATTTCTCAAAGTATAAAGTTGTCAGTATAAATATTAAATTTTAAATAGACTAATTTTAAGCTCAGTTTTATTTTATTTTAAGCATTCTTGTTACAGTCCATGGGTTTGTTCTTGTCATCATGGCCATTTAGCGCCTTAATGTCATGTCCTTGATAAAGTCATTATAAAGTTATAATATTATCCATGAATCAACGTATAAAAATTGTCCGGTGATAACTCAATAACCCAAGTTCATATTTTATTTATTTCAAGAGTTAGATGTGATTTAACCTTAAAATTTATCACTTATAGAAATCACCATAATTAGCGATAACTCGAAATAATATATTACTATGTAAACAACATCAATTAATAAGTAACTTTAAAATAAAGGAATAATAAAACAACCTGACATAACATAAATATAAAGGAACAATAAAATTAAATTGTAA
>JAMLFY010001275.1:0-15287 GCA_030441495.1 Dalbergia oliveri
CTTGGTGTAACAATCTAACAACAAATGGTTAGCGTAAGCCAATCCATGCCAAGAATTACTCCTATGTCTTTCAAAGGCAAACAAATCAAATCTATGACAAAGGACCTATTTTCAACAATAAGATGACAATTTAAACAACAGTTACATAGGATATGTGGTAGGAGTAGAAACAATAAGGTCAAAAGGAAGCTTAGAGACTTTCAAATTCAAAGACTCGACATTAGCATGTGAGATAAAAGAATGAGTAGCACCAGAGTCATATAGCACAGTTAAGGTTCTACCATTTAGTTCGCACTTACCTTCGATGAGGTCGTTGGATCTTCCGCATCCTCCGCATTGAGGGTGAAGACCCTCCCTTGGTGTTGTGGCCTGGGTTTTGCTTGACGACCCTCCACTGCTTCTGAATCTTGAGTGTAGTGGTCGGCTTGCCATAATGGAAGCATACTCCTTGCCCCGCATGGCAAGGGAGATTGCCATGACTTCTTCCGCATCTAGGACATCCGCGGCAGTGCGGGTCCAGGGACAGGCAGGGGCTCCTTGGGGTGCCTTGTTCTTGTTCCCATTGGGCCCTCCTTGTTGGTTGTTGTTGTTGTTGTTGTTGCGGACCCCGCCATTCCTTGTTGATTGTTGCGGTTCCGTGGCGTTATGGTTGAATGGCGGCCTCGGGTGTTGCCTGAAGGGTTGGTTGTTAGGTCCTTTTGTTGTTGTTGTTGTTGATGATGATGATGATGTTGTTGTTGGTGTTGTTGATGCTTGAACTGGTTGGATTGGTAGGGATGGTAGTGGCTCCTCGGTTGATTTGATGCGACGGCTTGAACCTTGGGGCTTGAGGTCCCAAACCATGGGGACGATCCGTCCTCGCAGCATCAGCTTCTTGCCCTTCTTCGATGATCGACACTTGTTGACTAGGGTAAAGTCCCTAATCTCCATGTGTGCCACATCCACATTAAGTTTGGCCCTCAACCTGGCCTCATACTTAACACACTTCCAACCTCATCGGATTCCCTTGGAAAACCCGAGAGAACTTGATCAACTCTTCAAACTTCACCGTACTGGGCGATAGATGATCCACCTTAGACTAATTGCATGAACTCGATGTCCTTTGCATTCATCACGGACTTTGGGAAATACTTCTCATAGAAGTACATCTTAACAGCTCCCAAGTGATAGCCGTGCCCATAGCTTCTAGCCCTCTTGGTGTCCGTCACCAAAACTCTCATTAGACTCCATCATGTAGGCAACAAAGGTGACTTTCTCCTTCCAACAGGCAACCACCGAGTAGATTTTTTCCATGTTCTTGATCCACTATCCGCCTTGTCAATTTCAAAGCTCCACAGAGGTTGGGGGATTGGCCTTCAAACTCCAAGAATGGGCTTGTTCCACGACCTTAGGAAGGGGACCTTGAGGCGTCCCTTGGTTGATTCATGTGATCAAACATCCGCTCCATTGCTCTAGCCATCTCGCGCAGGCAACCTCTCATTCCCTTGTTCTCCTTCGCTCGCATTCCTATTCCGTTGGCGGGTGCCATTGGTCCCTAAACACACAAGTCAACAAACACTGGTGATCAGGCTCAATATTCCAAGCTAGATGAGCTAGTTACCATGGCACAGGCAGCAGAACAAGGTCATGTGTGTCTATCCTTAAGCTTATCTCTAAAGCATGGTCAGTCCATCTCTCAGGCTCCATGGAATCGAACGGCTTGATACCATAATGTAACACTAATATTTAATCCAACACGCCTAGGACGTATTAAGATTAACTATTAGTTATTACTTCCCTTTGAACATCATTTGTAAAATTACTTACGGAAAATATGGGTAAATTTTTTTTTAAATGGAATACGTATAACAAAGTGCGAGCCTTCAGACCATATAAAAGAATCGTAAAGTGGAACGTAAGGAAGAACAAATAAATCATACAATACGAAAGCAATATAAGAACACCTCAAACATAAAAACATCCATCATAGTATTAATCATTATAGTTTAGTACATCAGCTTGAAAACATAAAAGCATAAAGTCATACCCTTATAGTGGAGAGCTTAGGATAGAAACATAAAATACAGGAACATAAACTGCTAATACATGAAAGAGCCCCCAAAGGATCCATCTAACCATGACTACCCCCCAAGGAAGGCGCATCTTCGAGTGTCGAGCTAGCCTCATGTGTCTCACTGCCCCTTTACATCCATGGGAACTGGAGGGGCCAGATCCCTCCAAGAAAGGATGAGAAGGATCCTCAGATGGATTAGTCTCTGAATGCCTCGGCGCGGGATGTACTCGGGTAACCATGCACTCGAAGACGAAGGTCGGTGCGCGGTTCTCTTGTCATGGGGTCACGTCCTTTCAAAAATCAGATCATCGCCATAGGGAGAAGTCTGGGTGAAGCGAAAGCTAGAGACTAGAAAAGTAAATGGGCGTTCATGTATGCAAAAACGCACAGCACAACAACCCTTGAAATGGTAAGATTAGTGATTCGGGATCATAGTGCACCTCCCACGCTGCGCATCAACAAATCACGAATGACGCCATTCGGCCTGAAGACGTAACGGAAAGAGAAAAGAGAGAGTGAGAATCTTGCTAAAGAATCTCAGGAGGGAAAACCTCTATCCTAGTGTCATCGTTTACGTCCTCAGGAACCTTGGGTTTATTATGAAAAGGTTAAACATACAATGGTTCATTATGAGGTTTTCACAAAAGATAATTATCCAAGGTCCGTGTCTTTTATAATGAATCTTAATGCATGTATACAGCATCCGACATATGAATGCATGGCAATACATAGGGCAGCAAACCAATAAAACAAATCATCATCAACTAATTCTCATAATAGTGGCATCTCATTTCTCAACTTGTGACATCATGGTATGTAAAATAGTAACCGACAGGATAGTAGGCTATGAGCTCATACCTTAACTAGTCGTCACTAGTTCTTACTTATCTTATTGATAAGCAAATCATAATCATAAAAATAACAATCCTAACTCCAGAGTAAGGGGATGTAAGGAATCACCCATCATGGGACTTTCTTCTTTCTCTAAAACGCATCAACTGGTTAAGACCAAGTAACTTTGTTCGCTTTGGCAAGCTAATGTCGATGCCCTCATGGTTTTACCTTATCCTTACCATAGCAGGAAGTACGTCTAATCCCGAAATACATCATCTGGTTAAGACTAGTGACATTGTCCGCTTTGGTATGGCTCCTTGACCATACCCCCCACGGGTTTCCTTTCTCCTCAGTAGAGGAGAAATGTGTAACACCCTAATAATTAACCGAATACACCTAGGTTGTATCTGATTAATTACTAGACTTTACTCTTTGCTTCAGTTCTTTAATCATACTTTGAAAATACTTAGTGAAATTACGAGCCATTTTTTTTTAAACATAATTGAAAACGTGAGCCGCACATAACGTGAACAATAATCGAAATAAAGCGAATAATGCAGATATAGCATGAAAAACACATCATATTGGCTCCATCATATAACATCCATAATTACATAACACATAGATAGTTTGCCTACCAACAGAATAAGACTAGGTGTAGGCAATCTAACAAAACATAAATAATATATGGATGGAAGGACATCCATTAATGGCACCTAGTAATAACACTCCAAGGATAGGGATAGATATCCAAGCTCACGAAAGTTTAGCGAATACGTCCTCAAGGATAATAAGCTGGTTCACCAGATCAAGTACATCTACCAGGTGAGAGCATCAACGGAATCACGAACATCACCATCACTTTCTGAAGACGAGATGGAAAGAAAAGAAGAGGGAGTGAGAAACTTATAAAAGAATCTCAGTAGGGTACTCACCTCATATGCATTGTGTCATCATCATCGTCCCCAGGAACCTCGGGGTTATTATGAAATAGTGAGCATGCTAAGATTGATTTATTAAGTTTGAAAATATACTTTACCGAGGTTCGTCGGTTTTAATCATGCGTCTTATAATGCATCATAAACTTAGCATGTCATGTTTATAATGAACTTTTCCTTTCATATATAATAACATAGTTATGCATAAAATCACATCATATTCCTCATCATCATTTCATAATACTATGCATAGCAGAACATCATATTTCTCATCATCATCTCATAAATACTATGCATAGCAGAACATCATATTCACATAATGCATTTACTTAGTTTCTTAGGTGACTTAAAGTTACTTTCATCATCATTTTCCTGGGCCACCCTATACTCCACCCTTTTGGGAGTAATCTAGGTTATGAGCTCATACCTTACTAGTCGTCACTAGCATATACTTATCCCTTTTGATAAGTTAAAGTCCGAACTCTACCCTTTTGAGAGAACGGGCTAGGGGCAAGAATCACCTTTTCACCACCTATAGTCTGATGGGTCCAAAGGATCATTTCCTCATAATTTTAAGTCACCATTAAGTCTTTGCATGTTATATCATAATATAACTCTAAATTCATAATCATCAGGATGCATAAACATTCTCATTGTTTGCAACAGCAACTATATCATGCAAACTATGAAGTCATTCAATGATATCAAATACTTAATAAGCATCAAATCACTACATAGACTTATCATTTCAAACTTCAAAGAACCATCATCATAAATTCTTACCAAAACTTCTTAAACAACGAAACTTTAGAATCAGGTAATCTCAATTATCAAACTAATTAATCATGCATCTAAAGGATTCATTATCATCATTACCATTAATTATAAGCCTTAAGAACATTATTAAACTATATGGGACAGCATAGGCAGCAAGTTATATTTAAGGCTTCAGGTGTGCTAGAAGTTGCATTTTTAACCCTTTCTCGTTATCGGCTTTCCTTATGGTGCTAAAATTAATTACTAAACCAATTATGAATCATTCTCTCTTATCTAAACATAATAGAACCTGGTTCTTAGGGCTGCTAAAGGTTCTGGACAGAATGCATAAATTTCATTTTCTAGAGTTCTAGAAATCTTGCTTTTACGGTTTTTAGGAAGCTAGTTTTATTTCTAACATGCATAGAATCGTTCCTCAGCAATAAACCATGATTATCACAACTTCAAACATATTAAACCATCATCATACAGTAGTACTAAACTTAGATCAGTGGCTGAATCATGAACCTCATATAATTGCATCAAATCACATTTTAAGTACAAGTAAGATACTAGTTTCCCGTAAAATCTTTGCAAAGCCTTAAAACTCTTTTAGAAACTAATTCTTTTTGTTATTCTTGAAAGAAATTTTAGAACTAAACCAGTAGCTTATTTAAAATCACTTTAGGCCTACCTTAATCATGAGGCCGATTTATTCATTGAAAGAATCTTCGATTAAAATTTTCACTTAAGATAAAAGGAGCAAGTCTTGAGCTTTAGAGATTTAGGTGATAACTAGAATCATAAACATGCTATGCAACCTCATTTTAATCTTGTCTTTATAAGGTGATAACTTGGAATTATAAACATGATATGCAAGAACTGAGTTAGTCCACTGGACAAGTGGAGGGAGAAGAGAATCTTAAGAAACGAAGCGCGGTAGTCCGCATGGACCGGTGAAGGGAGAAGAGAATTCTTATTACATCTTATTAAGCTCCAAACTCAAGACTTCTTAAAGAATGAATTCTTTAACTCCAATAATCTTAAGGAAATTGAAAGTGATACTACCATTTTCCAACTTTGCTTGTGATACTTGGGCAAGTCTTTGAGCTCTAGGATCTTTAGGTGATGACATAAAATAAACATGTCATGCGTTGATTCTTTTAGCCATTATAAAATAAAGTGAGAGCATAAAATAAATATGAGATGCAACCTCTTTATTATCTTTAGAGATTAAGTGACAACTTGAAATATAAACATGAAATGCAAGCTTGGAAATTTAAACATGAGATATGCAAGTTCATTTATTCATTCTTGAGAATTTAGTGATGACATAAAAGTAAACATGGTTATGCAAGGCATAAACTTAAACATGGATGCAAGTTCATTTTATTTCTTTACTAGAGCTCTTCCAAGACTTTAGAGAAATATAAATTCAACCCAATATATCTTAGCAAGACAAAGTGAAAAATACATCTTTCAAGTTCTAAACTCAAGATCTTTATTTTTACATCATAAAAACATCATTCTTTAAAGTTTTGCATCAAGTGGAATTTTCAAGCTTTAGAGGCCTAACTTGTGATGGATTTACAACCAACACTCAAGGTCCTCATCATCAAGCTATCATCATATTCCTTCTTAGGCCATTTGGCCGAAATCATTAAAGAAAAATAAGGAAAGAAAAACCAAATTGTAAAGCTTTAAAAACTAGTGAAACCTTCAAGTTTTAGAGGTCTAACTTGTGAAGGCTTTGCAACCAACACTCAAGAACCTCATCATCAAACCATGGTCTCATCATAATCTAGGCCATAAGGCAAATGTTTAAAGAAAAGGGGAAAACAAAAAAATTGAGAGCTAGAAGAAAGTCCATGAAATCATCATTTTTGAGCTAGAAACATAACTTGCATAGCATAAAATGAACTTAGAAACAACTCCCTACCTAATCTGATTTGAAGGAAAGGAAGAGAACTTGGTTTCTTTGAGTGAAATGGAAGAAAATATTCTTGAAAACTTGAAGAAAGAATTCAGCCAAGAGGAGGAGGAAATGAAAGCTTTTGGTGCTTTGGAAAAACTAGAAATGTGTAAATTTTGAGCAAGCATCTAAGACTCCTTAAGCATGCCTATTTATAGAGATTTCAAGCTCATGTATGGACAAGAGGAGGAGGAAAATCTGACCAAATTTGAGGAGGAAACAAGGAAGGAAAAATCATCTTGTTTGGTGGCTTAAAACATGGAATCATGAAACATGATTCCTTGTTTTCATACCTTGAGTTTTGTGCAAGTTTGACAAATTTTTCTGATGCATATTAGGCCATATAATTTCGTGCATTACAGCCCAAGGAAGAGAAATTTGTGTGTTCCATGTATTATTTAGGTGTAGGTAAGGTATCTTGCAAATTAGAGAATTTACAATTAAGGGCTTAGGTGAATTAGTAAGCAATTTGGGTGTTTTTAAGCAATTTTAGGTTCTAATCAATTTAAATAAATAATTTTGACTCTAGATTAATAATTAGAATTTAATAAGCTTTAATTTGAGCCTAATATTGCTTAGGTTTCGTTAGACGAATCAAAAATCTCAAAATTTGCAAAACTACAAAACAGGGGCAAAATGGTCATTTTACTTAAAAATTGCCCGGGCCACCCGAGCTTAACCAATGGTTAATCATAGCTTAAAAACACCTTTTAAAACATTTTAGTGAGGTTCGGCTCAGTCGGCACGCAAATCGGAGTTAAAACGCCAGGGCGTTTTGGTCATTTCGCGCGTCGAAACTCAAAATTGAGATTCTTCTCCTCTATTAACACACATAACACAAACAATCCCTTATTATCATCAAAACATCCCCTTGAGGATGGGTGGGCCCACGATCCTCATTTTCTGAGTAAAATAACCTCAGGGGCATTTTGGTCATTTTACACGTCCAGAAATTCGGGGGCTTTTCAGGAATTGCTCATAACTTCTTTTCTAATGTTATATTCCTTTATTGAGGATTGTTTGGTCTCAAATTTATATAAGAATTACCTAGGGTAATTCGGTAATTTCTAAATGACAGTAAAAATTGGGGCGTTACATACTCCCTCCTTAAAAAATTTCGCCCTCGAAATTCGTTACCTGAGAAAGCGGATATTGTGCTTGCATGTCTAATTCCAGCTCCCATGTGAGTTCTTCGTTTCACCTCGCCCATGTACTTTGACTAGAGGTACAACCTTATTTCTCAATTGCTTAACTCCTCGGTCAACGATTCTCGTGGGTGGTAAGTTAAACGTTAGGTCATCTCTTAATTGTACATGTTCTGGCTCTAGTACATGACTTGGGTAGAATGATATTTCCTTAACTGGGAGACATGGAAAACATCATGAAGGTTGGACAGACTCTGGGAAGGGCTATGCGGTAAGCTCCAGATCCTATTTTGCTAAGGATTTCAAATGGGCCAAGAAATCTGGGGCTCAATTTCTTTACTTTCATTGCTCGGCCTATGCATGTGGTGGGGGTGATCCTTAGGAACACATGGTCCCCTTCTTGAAAATCTAGCGGTTTCGCCGCTTGTCCGCATAGTTTTTCTGTCGACTTTGAGCGTGAGAATTTTATCCCTAATCTTCTTGATTTGTTCCGTTGTTTCCCTCACATTAGGTCCAGTAAACTCTGCTCTCGGGTTCATACCAACATAAGGGAGATTGACATTTCCGTCCATAGAGGGCCTCGTATGGTGCCATACCAATGCTTGCATGATAACTGTTGTTATATGCAAATTCAATTAAGGTACTTATTCCAACTTCCCCTTTGATCCAAAACACATGCCCTTAACATATCCTCCAAGGTTTGGATAGTTCTTTCAGATTGACCGTCCGTTTGGGGGTGATAAGCCGTGCTCAAACAAGCTTTGAACCAAACGCCTTCTGAAAGGCTCCCAAAACGTGACGTGAATCGCGGATCTCGATCGAGATTATTGTCGACGGTACTCCATGTAATCTTACTATCTCCTGATATATAATTGTGCTAACCTATCCAAGGAATAAGTCACCTTAATAGGTAAAAAGTGGGCTGATTTAGTCAACCGATCCACTATTACCCAAATGGCGTCATGATTCGCTTGGGTCCTCGGTAGTCCAGTTACAAAATCCATGGAGATACTATTCCACTTCCACTCGGGGATTGGTAGGGGTTGCAACATTCCAGAGGTCTTTGGTGCTCAATCTTCACCTTTTGACACACCAAGCACTTATTCACCCATGTGCACACATCCTTCTTCAATCCTGGCCACCAGAACATCTTCAAATCTTGATACATCTTGGTGGCACAGGATGAAGGGTGAAATGACTCTTATGGGCTTCCTCCAAAATATCCTTCGGAGGTCACCACTAGCAGGTACACATATACGACCTTCAAACCTCCACAAACTATCATTCCCTTGGGTAAAACCTTTCAACTTATCAGCTCTTACTGCCTCTAAGGTTTCTTGAAATTTGTATCTTCCCTTTGGGCTTGAGCAATTCTTTCCTTGAATTCACTCGTCACACTAAGATGGCAAGCTCTTATGCCCTTAGTGGTCAAGGTCATTCCTAGGTTTAGGTCTCTAAATTGCTCAATTAACTCAACCTCCTTCACCATCAAATGGGATACTTGTAAAGATTTCCTACTTAGGGCATCGGCTACAACATTAGCTTTGCCTGGATGGTAGTTTAACCCAAAATCATAATCTTTTAAGAACTCCATCCACCTTCTTTGCCTCATGTTTAGCTCTTTCTGATCAAAGAGATATTTCAAACTCTTGTGATCGGAAAACACCTCAAACTTCACTCCGTATAAATGGTGTCTCCAAATCTTTAGAGCAAACACGACGCGGCTAACTCAAGGTCATGGGTAGGGTAATTTGCCTCATGTGGCTTGAGTTGCCTCGATGCATAGGCCACCACTTGCCTATCTTGCATCAGTACACAACCCAAACCCTTCCTCGAAGCATCACAGTACACTTCGAAAGGCACATTGGGGTCAGGTGACACTAAAGGGGGTTGAGGTTAGCTTGTGTTTCAGCTCTTGAAAGCTCTTTTCACACTCCTGGTCCATGAAAAAGGGGTGTTTTTCCTAGTTAGCTTGGTCAAAGGTAGGGAAATCTGGGAAAATCCCTTGATAAACCGACGGTAATAACCAGCTAAACCTAAGAAGCTCCTTACTTCATTACCGTGGTTGGTCTTTCCCAGTTTACAACCGTTTCCACCTTACTAGGATCTACAGCAATTCCTTTCTTAGATACTACATGCCCTAAAAATTTCACCTCATCCAACCAGAATTCACACTTAGAAAGCTTGGCATATAGTTTCTTTTCCTTAGGATTTCCAGTACTATGGTTAGGTGGCGTTCATGCTCCTCGTGGGTCTTAGAGTAGATGAGAATGTCATCTATAAAGACAACCACAAACTGATCTAAATAGGGTCTAAAGATCCTATTCATGTAATCCATAAAAATTGCCTGGAGCATTGGTTAATCCAAAGGACATTCCTCCCAAACTCAAAATGGCCGTATGAGTGCGAAAGGCCGTTTTCGGTATATCTTCATCTCTCACCTAATCTGGTGGTAACCTGACCTCAAATCAATCTTAGAAAACATCCTGCACCTTTAAGCTGGTCCATCAAGTCATCTATCCTAGGCAAAGGGTATTTGTTCTTTATCGTCACTTTATTCAATTGCCTATAGTCAACACACATCCTCATACTTCCATCCTTTTTCTTTACAAACAACACCGGGGCTCCCCAAGGTGATGCACTAGGCCTAACAAACTTTTTCTCCAATAAATCTTCCAATTGAGCTTTTAACTCGGTCAACTCTAATGGGGACATCCTGTATGGGGCTATGGATATGGGTCCTGCACCAGAAGCAATTCTATGGAAAACTCTATCTCTCTCTTGGGGGAAACTCTGTATCTCATTCTGGAAATACTTCGGGATAATTCCTTACTATCATTCTCTTCTGCTCAAAGTCTACATCACTAGCGGCTAGGAAAATATAACCTTTATTCTCACCCTTACCAGTCCATTTCCACAGGTTATGTATAGACTTATGGGTTTCTTAGGTTCAATGGGAACAGGAAGAAAAGTGATGGTTTTCTCATAGCGTTTAACGTACACGGTTGGCCTCAAGCCAATCCATGCCAAGAATCACATCTAAACCTCGCATGGGTAAGCAAATAAGGTCTAAAACAAAGGATCTATTTCAATAACAAAATTACAATCTAAACAACATCTACAAGTCCTAACGGTTTTAGTTGGGGTAGAAACAACAAGGTCAAAAGGAAGTTCAGTCACATGCAAGTTAAGGCTTTTAACACATGAGTGGGAATAAAAGAATGGGAAGCGCAGAATCATATAGTACAATTAAGTTTTTACCATGCATGTTACACTTACCTTCCACGAGATTCCGTGACTTCGTCGTTTCTTCTAGCATTAACGGTAAAGACCCTTCCTTGGTATTGCGGCTTGGGATTGGGGGTTGGCGGGTTCCTCTCTGTGCATTCTCGAGAGTAGTGGCCTGGCTTTCCACACCGATAGCAAACATTTGTTCCGGCTCGACATGGCATGCTTCCATGATTCTTGCCGCACTTGGGACATTCCATGGATGGTGGGGGTCGTGGAGGTGCTGCTGGACCTCTTTGTGGTGCTTTCCCCTTGTTGTTGTTATTGTTGTTGCGATTGTTGTTGGGGTTATTATAGCGGTTGTTGTTGTTCGGCCTTCCTTGTTGAAAGTTCCTTTGTGGACCTTGGGGTCTCGATTGAGGGGAATGGGGGTCGATTCGCCTCTTGAACCTGACCTTGAGGTGTCAGCTTCTGGTGATATTATCAGACTTTGAGGTGTTCAGCTTTCTCCCCCTTCTTCAATGATGCGGCATTTGTTAACTAGAGTAGAGAATCCCTAATCTCCAAATGCGCAACTCCACATTAAGCTCCGCCTTTAACCCTGACTCGTATTTAATGCATTTCCAATACTCATCGGGGTTACCCTGATACATCCTTGAGAACTTAATAAGTTCTTCAAATCTGGCAGTGTACCGGGCCACATTCATATTTCCTTGGACAAGTTGCATAAACTCAATGTCCTTGGCATTTTTGACCGACTCTGGAAATACTTCTCATAAAAATGGACCTTAAATAGCTCCCAATCAATGTCCATGTCGGTCGCCTCCAGAGCCTCGGCACCTGTCCACCAAAGGGCATCACCTTCAAGCATATGGGTACGAAGGTGACCTTCTACTCCTCTGAGCATGGGACTACAGCAAAGACCTTCTCAATATTCCGAATCCATTCATCTGCAACATTTGGATTGAGGGTCCCCTTGAAAACTAGTGGGTTCGCCTTACGAAACTCCCCAAAACGAGCATGTTCGGGAATCTCATGGCCTTGATTCGCATTAGCTTGGCGATCCTGATCCATTCGATCCATCATCATTCTCATTGTCCTTGCCACATCGCGAGTGCTTCGCGGTTTCGTTGTTCTGGTTATTCTGTGCCGCGTTCCTAGTGTCTGTTGTCGACGTGCCATTGGTCCCTATACACACAAAACAGGCAACACTGAGGTGATCAAGCTCAACATTCCATGCAAAGTGAGCAAGTTACCATGGCACGTGCAACATATGGTCATGCATCTCTAATCCTCAAGCTCATCCTAATGATAAACATTTACACATGACATTTCTAACGTATTATGCTTTAGAAGCATAGCCAGTCCAATCTTAGGCTTAGAACCAAACTCTTGATACCAAAATGTAACACCCTAATAATTAACCGAATACACCTAGGTTGTATCTGATTAATTACTAGACTTTACTCTTTGCTTTAGTTCTTTCATCATACTTTGAAAATACTTAGTGAAATTACGAGCCATTTTTTTTAAAACATAATTGAAAACGTGAGCCGCACATAACGTGAACAATAATCGAAATAAAGCGAATAACGTGTAGATATAGCATGAAAAACACATCATATTGGCTCCATCATATAACATCCATAATTACATAACACATAGATAGTTTGCCTACCAACGAATAAGACTAGGTGTAGGCAATCTAACAAAACATAAATAATATATGGATGGAAGGACATCCATTAATGGCACCTAGTAATAACACTCCAAGGATAGGGATAGATATCCAAGCTCACGCGCAAAGTTTAGCGATACGTTCCTCAAGGATAATAAGCTGGTTCACCAGATCAAGTACATCTACCAGGTGAGAGCATCAACGAATCACGAACATCACCATCACTTTCTGAAGACGAGATGGAAAGAAAAGAAAGGGAGTGAGAAACTTTTATAAAGAATCTCAGTAGGGTACTCACCTCATATCATCATTCAGGAAACCTCGGGTTATTATGAAATAGTGAGCATGCTAAGATTGATTTATTAAGTTTGAAAATATACTTCCGAGGTTCATTCGGTTTTAATCATGCGTCTTATAATGCATCATAAACTTAGCATGTCATGTTTATAATGAACTTTTCCTTTCATATATAATAACATAGTTATGCATAAAATCACATCATATTCCTCATCATCATTTCATAATACTATGCATAGCAGAACATCATATTTCTCATCATCATCTCATAAATACTATGCATAGCAGAACATCATATTCACATAATGCATTTACTTAGTTTCTTAGGTGACTTAAAGTTACTTTCATCATCATTTTCCTAGGCCACCCTATCTCCACCCTTTTGGAGTAATCTAGGTTATGAGCTCATACCTTACTAGTCGTCACTAGCATATACTTATCCCTTTTGATAAGTTAAAGCCGACTCTACCCTTTTGAGAACGGGCTAGGGGGCAAGAATCACCTTTCACCACCTTATAGTCTGACGGGTCCAAAGGATCATTTTCTTAGGATCACCTTTTCACCACCTATAGTCTGATGGGTCCAAAGGATCATTTCCTCATAATTTTAAGTCACCATTAAGTCTTTGCATGTTATATCATAATATAACTCTCTAATTCATAATCATTAGGATGCATAAACATTCTCATTGTTTGCAGCAACTATATCATGCAAACTATGAAGTCATTCAATGATATCAAATACTTAATAAGCATCAAATCACTACATAGACTTATCATTTCAAACTTCAAAGAACCATCATCATAAATTCTTACAAAACTTCTTAAACAGAAACTTTAGAATCGGGTAATCTCAATTATCAAACTAATTAATCATGCATCTAAAATTCATTATCATCATTACCATTAATTATAAGCCTTAAGAATATTATTAAACTATATGGGACAGCATAGGCAGCAAGTTATATTTAAGGCTTAAGTGTGCTAGAAGTTGCATTTTTAACCCTTTGTTACGGCTTTCCTTATGGTGCTAAAATTAATTACTAAACCAATTATGAATCATTCTCTCTTATCTAAACATAATAGAACCTGGTTCTTAGGGCTACTAAAGGTTCTGATAACGCATAAATTTCATTTTCTAAAGTTCTAGAAATCTTGCTTTTATGGTTTTTCTAGGAAGCTAGTTTTATTTCTAACATGCATAGAATCGTTCCTCAGCAATAAACCATGATTATCACAACTTCAAACATATTAAACCATCATCATACAGTAGTACTAAACTTAGATCAGTGGCTAAATCATGAACCTCATATAATTGCATCAAATCACATTTTTAAGTACAGTAAGATACTAGTATCCCATAAAATCTTTGCAAGGCCTTAAAACTCTTTAAAAACTAATTCTTTTTGTTATTCTTGAAAGAAATTTTAGAACTAAACCAGTAACTTATTTAAAATCACTAGGCCTACCTTAATCATGAGGCCGATTTATTCATTGAAAGAATCTTTATGATTACAATTTTCACTTAAGATAAAAGGAGCAAGTCTTGAGCTTTAGAGATTTAGGTGATAACTAGAATCATAAACATGCTATGCAACCTCATTTTAATCTTGTCTTTATAAGGTGATAACTTGGAATTATAAACATGATATGCAAGACTGAAACGGCGTAGTCCTCAATCCAAGTGAACGGAGAAGAAATCTTAAGAAATCGAAGCGCGGAGTCCGCACTGGACCTGAAGGGAGAAGAGAATTCTTATTACATCTTATTAAGCTCCAAACTCAAGACTTCTTAAAGAATGAATTCTTTAACTCCAATAATCTTAAGGAAATTGAAAGTGATACTACCATTTTCCAACTTTGCTTGTGATACTTGGGCAAGTCTTTGAGCTCTAGGATCTTTAGGTGATGACATAAAATAAACATGCCATGCGTTGATTCTTTTAGCCATTATAAAATAAAGTGAGAGCATAAAATAAATATGAGTGCAACCTCTTTATTATCTTTATAGATTAAGTGACAACTTGAAATATAAACATGAAATGCAAGCTTGGAAATTTAAACATGAGATATGCAAGTTCATTTATTTATTCTGAGAATTTAGTGATGACATTAAAAGTAAACATGGTTATGCAAGGCATAAACTTAGACATGGATGCAAGTTCATTTTATTTCTTTACTAAGCTCTTTCCAAGACTTTAGAGAAATATAAATTCAACCCAATATATCTTAGCAAGACAAAGTGAATACATCTTTCAAGTTTAAAACTCAAGATCTTTATTTTACATCATAAAAACATCATTCTTTAAAGTTTTGCATCAAGTGGAATTTTCAAGCTTTAAAGGCCTAACTTGTGATGGATTTACAACCAACACTCAAGGTCCTCAT
>JAMLFY010001276.1:0-15285 GCA_030441495.1 Dalbergia oliveri
TGAGGCAATTTGAGACCTCAACCTAGGAATGACCTTGACCACTAAGGGCATGAGCTTGTCACCTTAGTGTGACAGAGTAGAATTAGAGGGAAAGAATCTGCTCAAGCCCAAAGGGAAAGATGCCAGAACCAGAGACCTTAGAGGCGGTAAGAGCTGATAATTGAAAGGTTTTACCCAAGGGAATGATATTTATGGAGGTTTGAAGGTCGTATATGTGTACTTGCTGGTGGTGACCTCCGAAAGGATATTTTGGGAGGAAGCCCATAAGAGTCATTCACCCTTAATTGGTGCCACCAAGATGTATCAAGATTTGAGGAAGATGTTTTGGTGGCCTGGATTGAAAAGGATGTGTGCACATGGGTGAATAAATGCTTGGTATGTCAAAAGGTGAAGATTGAGACACCAAACCTCTTAAAAATGTGCAACCCCTAGCAATCCCTGAGTGGAAGTCAGGATAATCTGTTCCATGGATTTTGTAGTTCGACTCAGGAGACAGCGAATCATGACGCCATTTGGGTAATAGTGGATTAAATTCTGACTGAGTTGGGCCACTTTTACCTATTAAGGTGACTTATTCCTTGGATAGGTTAGCAATTTATATATTAAGAGAATAGTAAGTTTACACGGAGTCCGTGACGATAAGTCTGGATTGGAATCCAACGATTCACGTCAGGTTTGGGGAGCTTTCAGAAGGCGTTTGGTTCGAAGCTGTGTTTGACCCGGCTTATGGCCAACGGACGGTCAATCTGAAAGAACTATCCAAACTTTGGAGGACATGTTGAGGGCTTGTGTTTGATCAAAGAGAGAGTTGGGATAAGTACAGCTCGTTTAAATTTGCATATAACAACGGGTTACTCATGCAAGTATCGGTATGGCACCATACGGGGCCCTCTCTGGACGGAAGTGTCAATCACCTTTATGTTGGTATGAGCCCGGAGAGCAAAGTCTACTTGGACGGATATTGTGAGGGAAACGACGAAACAGAATTAAGAGTTAGGGATAAAATTCTTTCCTCTTCAAAAGTCGAAGGGGAAAAAACTATGCGGACAAGCGCGAAACCGCTAGATTTTCAAGAAGGGGACCATGTGTCCTAAGATTACCCACCATAGGCATAGGCCAAGACAATGAAAGTAAAGAAATTGAGCCCAAGATTTCTTGGTCCGTTAAAATCCTTAGCAAAATAGGATATGTAGCCTCCGTATAGCCTCACCCAGAAGTCTCTCCAACCTTCATGATGTTTTCCATGTCTCCAGTAAGGAAATATCATTCTGACCCAAGTCATGTCTAGAGCCAGAACATGTACAATTAAGAGATGACCCTAGCGTTTTAACTTACCACCCACGGTCGTTAGCAGAGGAGTCAGCGGTAAGGGAACAAGGTTGTCTAGGCCATCAAAGTGGCATGGGGACAAGATGAAGGAAAGTTACATGGGAGCTGGAATTTCAGATATGCAAGCACGTGTCCAGAGCTCTCTAAGGGTAACGAATTTCGAGGGCGAAATTCTTTTAAGGAGAGGGAGTTAATGTAACGCCCCAATTTTTACTGTAATTTTTACTATCATTAGAATTACCAAATTCCGTAGGTAAATATTATATAAAATTTGAGACCAAACAATCCTTAATAAAGGAATATAACGTTAGAAGAGAAGTTAGGAGCAATTCGTGCAAGTATTGCAAACCCCAATTTCTGTACGTGTAAAATGACCAAAATGCCCTAGAGGTTATTACTTCAAAATGAGGATCGTGGGCCCCACCCATCCTCAAGGGGATGTTTTGATGTTAATAAGGGATTGTTTGTGTTATGTGTGTTAATAGAGGAGAAGAATCCTAATTTTGAGCTCGAACGCGCGAAATGACCAAAACGCCCTTCCGTTCTTTTACCTCCAAATTTGCGTGCCGGTTGAACCAAACCTCACTAAAATGTGTTAAAAGGTGTTTTTAAGCCATGATTAACCATTGGTTAAGCTTGAGTGGTCTAAGGGCAATTTTTAAGTAAAATGACCGTTTTGCCCCTGTCTTTGTCCAGTTTTACAAATTTTGAGATTTTTGATTCGTCTAACGAAACCTAAGCAATATTAGGCTCAAATTAAAGCTTATTAAATTCTAATTACTAATCTAGAGTCAAAATTATTTATTTAGATTGATTAGAACCTAAAATTGCTTAAAACACCCAAATTGCTTAGTAATTCACTTAAGCCCTTAACCGTAAATTCTCTAAATTGCATGAATACCTTGCCTACACCTAAATAATACATGGAACACACAAAATCCTCTTCCACAAGGCTGTAATGCACGAAATTATTGAGTAATAAGTCAGAAAATTATTACACAAAATCCAAAGAATGAAAACAAAGAATCATGAAAACATGGAAACATGATTCCATGTTTTAAGCCACCAAACAAAATGATTTTTCTTCCTTATTTTTTTTCTCTAATTTTTGGTCAGATTTCTTTCCTTCCTTTGTCCATTTATGAGCTGCAAAATCTCTATAAATAGGCATGCTTGAAGATAGTTTAGATGCTTAGTTCATAACTTACACAAATTCTAGTCTTAGGAGCACCAAAAGCTTTCTTTCTTCTTCCTCTTGGCTGAATTCTCCCTTCAGCTTTTCAAGGATATTTTGCTTCATTTCACTCAAGGAAACCAAGTTCTCTTCCTTTCTTCAAATCAAATTAGGTAGGGAGGTGTTTCTAAGTTCATTTTATGCTAAGACAAGTTATGTTTCTAGCTCAAAAATGATGTCATGAGCTTTCTTTTAAGTTTTCATTTTCAGTTTCTTCTTCCTTTCTTTAAAGTATTTTGGCCATATGGCCTAGCTTATGATGAGACCATGGTTTGATGATGAGATTCTTGAGTGTTGGTTGCAAAGCTTTCACAAGTTAGATCTCTAAAACTTGAAGGTTTCACTAATTTCCAAAGCTTCTAAAATTTCAGTTTTTCTTTCCTTATTTTCCTTTCATGGTTTCGGCCAAATGGCCTAGGAAGGAATGAAATGATGGCTTGATGATGAGGACCTTGAATATGGGTTGTAAATCCATCACAAGTTAGGCCTCTAAAGCTTGAACATTCCATTTAATGCAAAACTTTAAAGAATAATGTTTTTATCTTGAGGTTTGAATATGAAATATGTATTTTTACTTTGTCTTGCTAAGATACATATATTGGGTTGAAAACATAATTCTCTTAAAGTCTTGAAGGAGCTCTAGTAAAGAGATAAAGTGAACTTGCATCCATGTTTAAGTTTATGCCTTGCACAACCATATTTATTTTATGTCATAACTAAATTCTCAAGAATAAATAAATGAACTTGCATATCTCATGTTTAAATTTCAAGCTTGCATTTCATGTTTAAATTTCAAGTTGTCACTTAATCTCTAAAGATAATAAAGAAGTTGCATCTCATGTTTATTTTATGCACTTTATTTTATAATGGCTAAAAGAATCAATGCATGGCATGTTTATTTTATGTCATCACCTAAAAATCCTAGAGCTCAAAGACTTGCTTATGAATCATAAGCGAAGAAAGATGATAATTGGAGTTAAAGAATTTATTCTTTAAGAAGTCTTGAGAATTGGAGCTTAAAAAAATGTAATTCTCATTTCTTCCCTCACAGGTCCTATGCGACTACCGCCGCTCCGGTTGCTAAGATTCTCTTCTCCCTCTCCTTTGGTCCTATGCGATCGCGCTCCAAGTTTCTTGCATCATGTTTATATTACAAGTTCTTGCATCATGTTTAATTTTCAAGTTATCACCTTAAATCTTAAAGATAAAGAAATGGAATTGCATATCATGTTTATAATTCCAAGCTATCACCTTATAAAGATAAGATTAAAATAAGGTTGCATAGCATGGTAATAATTCTAAGATGTCACCTAAATCTCTAAAGCTCAAGACTTGCTCCTTTTATCTTAAGTGAAAGATTTAATTATGAACATTCTTTCAAGTTATAAATCGGTCCCATGGTTAATTTAGGCCTAAAGTCCTATGACTTCTTTCAAGTTTAACAAAAGGAATTAGTTTTAAAAGAGTTTTTAAAACTTTGTAAGAATTTTATGGGAAGCTAGTAATTTATGTGTACTTAAAATGTGATTTGATGCTTATTAAGAATTTGGTGTCATTGATTGATTCCCTGGTTTGTATGTTATAGTTGTGTTGCAAACAATGAAAACTTATGCATGAAATAAAGACATATTTCTGTTCCTGGAAAAAAGTGTATTCCTGTAAGAGTGCAATTTGGAAAGATTCTGGCTAAGGAAAGATTTGGTATTTAAGCGTGTTCCATTGTGACCCACCTCTCTTTCCTGGGAATCTCCAGATGCATGATTACCAGTTGGTATATATATTTCGGCATAAGACTATAAATGAGAAAATGTTATGATGATTATGAATGAATTGTATTATGATATAACATGCAAAGACTTAAAGGTGACTCAAAATATATGAGAAAATGATCCTTTGGACCCGTCAAACTATAGGCGGTGAAAAGGTGATTCTTGCCCCCTAGTCTGTTCTCTCAAAAGGGTAGAGCGAAATTTTACTTATCAAAGGGATAAGTATGCCTAGTGACGACTAGCAAGGTATGAGCTCATAACCTAGATTACTCCCAAAAGGGTGGAGTATAGGGTAGCCCAGGAAAATGATGATGAAAGTAACTTTAAGTCACCTAAGAAACTAAGTAAATGCATTATGTGAATATGATGTTCTGCTATGCATAGTATTTATGAGATGATGATAAAATATGATATTCTGCTATGCATAGTATTATGAAATGATGATGAGGAATATGATGTGATTTTATGCATAACTATGTTATTATATATGAAAGGAAAAGTTCATTATAAACATGACATGCTAAGTTTATGATGCATTATAAGACGCATGATTAAAGAGGAACCTCGGTAAAGTATATTTTCGAACTTAATAAATCAATCTTAGCATGCTCACTATTTCATAATAACCCGAGGTTCCTGGGGACGATGATGATGACACAATGCATCATGAGGTGAGTACCCTCCTGAGATTCTTTTTATAAGTTTCTCACTCCCTCTATTTTTCTTAGTCTCGTCTTAGAAACAGAAGGAAGCGTTCGTGAATCACATAAAGGTTAAGGGTAGCTGAACTTGAATCCTGCTAGTTTCACTCATATATTTCAGATATCTATCCCTATCCCTGGAGTGTTATTACTAGGTGCCATTAATGGATGTCCTTCCATCCATATATTATTTATGTTTTATTAGATTGCCTACACTTAGTCTTATTCTGTTGGTAGGCAAAATATCTATATGATATGTAATTATGGATGCTGTATGATGGAGCCAATATATTATGATGTGATGTTTGTAAATTCCTATGTGTCTTTTAAATTTTGCTAAATCATTCACGTTAAGCGCGAGCTCACGTTTTCAATTATGTTTAAAAAAAAAAATGGCTCGTAATTTCACTAAGTATTTTCAAAGCATGATTAAGGACTGAAGCAAAGAGTAAAGTCTAGTAATTAATCAGAATCCTACCTAGGTGTATTGGGTTAATTATTAGTGTACAAGTTTCAAGGGGACCCTCAAATCCAAATGTTGCAGATGAATGGATTCTAAAATATGAGAAGGTCTTTGCATGTAGTCCCATGCTAAAGAGGCAGAGGTGACCTTCAAGCCCGTATGCTTGAAGGTGATGCCAGAGCTTTGGTGGATAGGTGCATGAAGGCTCCTGACGCCGAAGCCGACATTGGAGATTGGATTGGGATTATTTAAGGTCCATTTTTATGAGAAGTATTTCCAATCGGTAGAAAATGCCAAGGACATTGAGTTTATGCAACTTGTTGCAAGGAACATGAATGTAGCCCATACATTTCCAGATTTGAGGAACTCATTAAGTTCTAAGGATGTATGAGGGTAACCCCGATGAGTATTGGAAATGCATTAAATACGAGTAGAGTTTAAAGCGGAGCAGTGTCGGAGGTTGCGTTTGGAGATTAGGGATTTCTCTACCCTAGTTAACAAATGCCGCATCGTAGGAGAGCGAAGAAAGTTGAGCACCTCAAAGTCGGATAATATCACCAGGGGAAGCTGACACCTCAGACTCAGACGTCAGAGGCAGAACCGACCCCCATTCCCACCTCGATGGAACCCCAAGGTCCACAAAGGAACTTCAACAAGGAAGGCCAAACAACAACAAAAGGATTCTAAGACGGACCACAACAACAACCCCAACAACAATCACAACAACAACAATAACAACAACAAGGGGAAAGCACCACAAAGGGGTCAGATGCACCTCCACAACCCCCACCATCCATGGACTATCCAAGTGCGGCAAGAATCATGGGAGCATGCCCATCTAAAGGGACAAATGTAATGCTTGTTTGATGTAAAAGCCGGGCCACTACTCTAAAATGCATGAGAGAACCGCCCAACCCCAATCCCCAAGCCGCAATATCAAGGAAGGGTTTTTAGGTTAATCCTGAAGAAATAGAAGTCACGGAATCTCGTGGAAGGTAAGTGTAACATGTATGGAAAAACTTAATTGTCCTATATGATTATGAAGCTTCCATTCTTTATTTCCTACTCATGTGTTAAAAGCCTTAACTTGCATGTGACTGAGCTTCCTTTTGACCTTATTGTTTCTACCCCTCCTGGAAAACCGTAGGACTTGTAGATGTTGTCTAGATTGCAATTTTGTTATAAAGAATAGATCCTTTGTTTTAGATCTCATTTGCTTACCCATGCAAGGTTTAGATGTGATTCTTGGCATGGATTGGCTTGAGGCCAACCGTATTGTTAAGCTCCTATGAGAAAACCATCACCTTTCTTCCTGTTCCCATTTGATTGGAAAGAAACCCATAACTTACTCCTTACATAATAGGATATGGTAAGGGTGAGATTAAAGGTTATATTTTCCTAGCCGCTAGTGATGTAGACTTTGAGCAAAGTATCGATGAGATACCAATAGTAAGGAATTATCCCGAAGTATTTCAGAATAAATCAGAGTTTCCCCAAGAGAGAGATAGAGTTTTCCATAGAATTGCTTAAGGTCCAGGTCCCATATCCATAGCCCCATCAGGATGTCCCCATTAGAATTGACCGAGTTGAAAGCTCAATTGGAGGATTTATTGGAGAAAAAGTTTGTTAGGCCTAGTGCATCACCTGGGAAGCCCTTCTGTTGTTTGTGAAGAAAAAGGATGGGAGTATGAGGATGTGTGTTGACTATAGGCAATTGAATAAAGTGACAGTGAAGAACAAATACCCTTTGCCTAGGATAGATGACTTGATGGACTAGCTTAAAGGTGCAACAAGTGTTTCTAAGATTGATTTGAGGTGAGGTTACCACAGATTAGAGTAAGAGATGAAGATATCCTAAAACGGCCTTTCACACTCGATACAAGCCATTTGAGTTTAGTAATGTCCTTTGGATTAACCAATGCTCCAGCAATTTTTATGATTACATGAATAGGATCTTTAGACACTATTTGGCAATGGTTATGATTGTCTTCATAGATGATTTCTCATCTTCTCTAAGCCCACGAGGAGCATGAATGCCACCTAACCATAGTCCTGGAAATCCTAAGGAAAGAAACTATATGCCAAGTTTCTAAGTGTAAAACCTGGTTGGATGAGGTGAAATTTTTAGGGCATGTAGTGTCTAAGAGATTGCTGTAGATCCTAGTAAGGTTGAAGGGTCGTAATTGGAAACCAACGTGAAGTAAGGAGCCTTTTAAAGCCACAGAACTCTTGCGATTTATCAAGGGATTTTCAGATTTCCCTACCTCTGACCAAGCTAGCTCAAAAGACACCTTTCATGGACCCGAGTGTGAAAAGAGCTTTCAAGAGCTAAAACACAAGTTAACCTCAACCCCTCTTTGGTGTTACAGACCCCAATGTGCTTTGGAAGTATCCTGTGATGCTTTGAGGAAGGGTTTGGGTTGTGTCCTGATGCAAGATAGGCAAGTGGTGGCCTATGCATCGGGCAACTCAAGCACATGAGGCAAATACCCTACCCATGACCTTGAATTAGCCGCCATCGTGTTTGCTTGAAGATTTGGAGACACCATTTATATGAGTTTTGAGGTGTTCTTCGGAATCACAAGAGTTTGAAATATCTCTTGATCATCAGGGCAAAGAAGGTGGATGGAGTTCTTAAAAGATTATGATTTTCGGGTTAAACTATAGTAAAGGCAAAGCTTGTTGTACGCGAATACCCTAAGTAGGAAATTCTTACAAGTATCTCATTTGATGGTGAAGGAGGTTGAGTTAATTCAAGTTGAGACCTAAACCTAGGGATGACCTTGACCACTAAAGGCATAAGAGCTTGCCATCTTAGTGTGACGAGTGAATTCAAAGAAAGAATTGCTCAAGCCCAAAGGGAAGATATGAAATTTCAGGAAACCTTAGAGGCGGTTAAAGCTAATAAGTTGAAGGGTTTTACCCAAGGAATGATAGTTTGGAGGTTTGAAGGTCGTATCTGTGTACCTGCTAGTGGTGACCTTTAGGAAAGGATATTTTGGAGGAAGCCATAAGAGTCATTTCACCCTTCATCCTCGTGCCACCAAGATGTATCAAGATTTTAAGAAGATGTTTTGGTGGCCTGGATTGAAGAAGGATGTGTGCACATGGGTGAATATGTGTGGTGTGTCAAAAGGTGAAGATTGAGCACCAAAACCCTCTGGATTATTTGCAACCCCTACCAATCCCCGAGTGGAAGTGGAATAGTTCTCCATGGATTTTCTAACTGGACTCAGAAAATCCCAGCGAATCATGACGCCATTTGGGTAATAGTGGATCGGGTGACTAAATGACCACTTTACCTATTAAGGTGACTATCCTTGGATAGGTTAGGCGTTATATATAAGGAGATAGTAAGATTACATGAAGTCCGTCGACGTAATTCGATCGGGATTACGCGATCACGTCATGATTTTGGGAGCTTTTTAGAAGGCGTTTGGTTAAAGCTCTGTGACCCGGCTTATCACCCAGAATGGACGGTCGTCTGAAAGAACTATCCAAACTTTGGAGGACATGTTAAGGGCATGTGTTTTAGATCAAAGAGGGAGTTGGGATAAGTCCTCCATCGATTGAATTTGCATATAACAACGAGTTATCATGCAAGTATTCAAGGAGTATGGCACCATACAAGGCACTACTGGATGGAAGAAAGTCTACTCGGACCGGATATTGTGAGGAAACGACGAACAAATCAAGAAGATTAGGGATAAGATTCTCAAGCTGAAGTCGACAGAAAAACTATGCGGACAAGCGCGAAAACCGCTAGATTTTCAAGAAGGGACCATGTTCCTAAGAATCACCCCACAGCAGTAGGCCGGCAATGAAAGTAAAGAAATTGAGCCCCAGATTTCTTAACAATTGAAATCCTTAGCAAAATAGGATTTGTAGCCTCCGTATAGCCCTACCCCCAAGAGTCTGTCCAACCTTCATGATGTTTTCCATGTCTCCAGTTAAGGAAATATCATTGACCCAAGTCATGTACTAAGAGCCAGAACATGTACAATTAAGAGATAACCTAACGTTTAACTTACCACCCACGGAGTTGATTGGCGAAAATAGGCAGGGGTTAAGGAAACGCCGCTACCCACGTCAAAGTAGCATGGGGACGAGGTGAAACGAAGAAGTTACATGGAGCTGGAAATAGATATGCAAGCACAATCTCAAGAAGCCTGTTCTAAGGGTAACGATTTTAAAATGCGAAATTCTTTAAGGAGGGGAGTAATGTAACGCCCCAATTTTTACTATAATTTTTACTTCATTAGGAATTACGAATTCCGTAGGTAAATATTATATAAAATTTGAGACCAAACAATCCTTAATAAAGGAATATAACGTTAGAAGAGAAGTTAGGAGCAATTCGTGCAAGTATTGCAAACCCAAATTTCTCTACCATGTAAAATGACCAAAATGCCCCTGAGGTTATTTTACTCAGAAAATGAGATCGTGGGCCCCACCCGTCCTAGAGGGATGTTTGATGTTAATAAGGGATTGTTTGTGTTATGTGTGTTAATAGAGGAGAAGAATCCTAATTTTGAGCAAACGCGCGAAATGACCAAAACGCCCTTTTTCCAAGCTTTTAACTCCGATTACGTCCAAAGCTAAGCCCAAACCTCACTAAATGTTAAAGGTGTTTTTAGCCATGATTAACCATTGGTTAACTTTGATGGTCTGGGCAAATTTTAAGTCAAAGATGACCGTTGCCTGTCTCTTGTGATTTCAAATTTTGAGATTTTGATTCGTCTAGAAACCTAAGCAATATTAGGCTCAAATTAAAGCTTATTAAATTCTAATTATTAATCTAGAGTCAAAATTATTTATTTAAATTGATTAGAACCTAAAATTGCTTTAAACACTCAAATTGCTTACTAATTCACTTAAGCCCTTAACCGTAAATTCTCTAAATTGAATGAATACCTTGCCTACACCTAAATAATACATGGAACACACAAAACCCTCTTCCATGAGGCTGTAATGCACAAAAAATAATGCCATAATAGATCAAAAATTGCACTAAACATAATGCAAAAATCACCATAAAACAAGGAATTTGAAACATGATTCCATGTTCAACAAACAATGATTTTCCTTATTGTTCTCATCCTCAAATTGAAATCAATTTCCTCTCTTCCTTTTATCTGACTTGAATTCTTCTATAAATAGGCATGCTTAAAAGTCATTAAAGACTTGCTCAAAATTTCACAACTTCAAGTTTTTCCTAGCACCAAAATTCTTTCTTTCTTCCCCCTTGGCTGAAATTCTTTCTTCAACCTTTCAAGAATATTCTTTTCATTTCACTCCAGAGAAACCAGTTCTCTTCCTTTCCTTCAAATCAGATTAGGTGTAAAGTTGTTTTAGTTTATTTCTATGTTTTGCTAAGTGTTGTTCTTGGTTCAAAATGATGATTTCATGGATTTTCTCTTAGTTTTTCCATTTGGTTTTCTTCTTCTTCTTTATTCGGCCATATGGCCTAGGTGAACTAAGATGATGGCTTGATGATGAGGACCTTGAAGGTGGGTTATGAATCCATCACAAGTTAGGCCTCTAAACTTGAAAGTTCCACTTGATGCAAAACTTTAAAGAATGATGTTTTTATGATGATTTTATGATCTTGAGTTTAGAATTTGAAAGATGTATTTCTCACTTTGTCTTGTTAAGATATATTATATTTGATTTATATTAAAGTCTTGGAAGACTCTAGTAAGAAATAAATGAACTTGCATCCATGTTTAAGTTTATGCCTTGCATAATAATGTTTACCTATGTCATCACTAAATTTTCAAGAATGAATAAATGAACTTATACTCATGTTTAAATTTCCAAGTTTGCATTTCATGTTTATATTTCATGTTGTCACTTAATCTCTAAAGATAATAAAATTGCATCTCATATTTATTTTATGTTCTCACTTTATTTTATAATGGCTAAAGAATCAACGCATGACATGTTTATTTTATGTCATCACCTAAAATCCTAGAGCTCAAAGACTTGCCCAAGTATCACAAGCAAAGAAATAAGATTATTGGAGTTAAAGAATTGATTCTTTAAGAAGTCTTGAGATTGGAGCTTAAAAAGATGTAATAATAATTCTCTTCTCCCTTCATCATTCCAATGGGTACGCGCTAAATTTCTAAATTTCTTCTTCTTCTCTCACATTATATGTGAGCTGAGATTTCTTGCATCATGTTTATATTTCAAGCTCTTGCATCATGTTTAATTTTCAAGTCATCACCTTAAATCTAAAGATAAAGAAATGGATTTGCATATCATGTTTATAATTCCTAAGTTATCACCTTATAATGACAAGATTAAAATGAGGTTGCATAGCATGTTATGATTCTAAGATATCACATAAATCTCTTAAGCTCAAGACTTGCTCCTTTTATCTTAAGTGAGAATTTTAATTATGAAGATTCTTTCAAAAAGAATTAGTTTCTAAAAGAGTTTTAAAGCTTAAGGATTCTGGGAAACTAATATTTTATGTTCACTTAAAATGTGATTTTATACAATTATATGAGGTTCATGATTCAGGCTTCTGATATGAGATTAGTACCAATAAATGATGATGATTTAATATGTTTGAAGTTGTGATAATTATGATTTATATGCATGTTGAGTAAAACTATTCCTAAAAGATCAAAAGCAAGATTTCTAGAACTTTAGAGAATGAAATTTATGCATTCTGTTCAGAGCCTTTAGTGACCTTAAGAACCAGATATTATTATGTTTAGATAAGGGACAATGATTCATAATTGGTTTAATAATTAATTTTAGCACATAGGGAAAAGCGATAACGAGAAAGGGTTAAAAACGTAACTCTAGCACACGTAAAACCTTAAGAACAACTTACTGTCTATGCTACCCCATATAGTCTAATAATGTTCTTAAGGCTTATAATTGATGGTAATAAATCCCTTAGATGCATAAGTAATTAGTTTGATAATTAAGGTTACCCAATTTTAGAGTTCGTTATTTAAGGGAACTTCCTGTGAAAATTTTAAATGACATCTTTGATGCTTGAATGTAATTTATATGATGATGTAAAGCCTACTGAGAATTTGATATTATTGAATGATTTCATGGCTTGCATGTTATAATTGCTATTGCAAACAATGAGAATGTTCATGCATCTTGATGATTATGATATAACATGCTAAGACTTAATGGTGACTTAAACTCATGAGGAAATGATCCTTTGGACCCATGACTATAGGTGGTGAAAAGGTGATTCTGAGAAAATGATCCTTTAAGACCCATAGACTAGAGGTGGTGAAAAGGTGATTCTTGCCCCTTAGCCCGTTCTCTCAAAAGGGTAGAGTTAAGGAATTTAACTTATCAAAAGGATAAGTATATGCTAGTGACGACTAGTAAGGTATGAGCTCATAACCTAGATTACTCCCAAAAGGGTGGAGTATAGGTGGCCAAGGAAAATAATGATGATGATGACAAGATTTTAAGTCACCTAGGACATTAAAGGAATGAAATATGTGCACCATGTCTTGTGCATAGCTATTATATGGTATGATGTTCTTCTATCATAGCATTTTATGACATGATGATGGGAAATATGATGTTCTTCTATGCATAGTATTTATGATATGATGATGAAGAATATGATGTGTTGATAAAAGGAAAAGTTCATTATAAACATGACATGCTAAGTTTATGATGCATTATAAGAGCATGATTAAAACCGACAAACCTCGTAAAGTATATTTTCGAACTTAATAAATCAATCTTAGCATGCTCACTATTTCATAATAACCCCAAGGTTCCTGAGGACGATGATGATGACACAATGCATCATGAGGTGAGTACCTTACTGAGATTCTTTTTATAAGTTTCTCACTCCCTCTATTTTCTTCCATCTCGTCTAAGAAAGAAAGGAAGCGTTCATGAATCACATTGAGGTCACCAGGTAGCTGAACTTGTATCCTAGTTCACTCGTATATTTCATATCTATCCCTATCCCTAAAGTGTTATTACTAGGTGCCATTAATGGATGTCCTTCTATCCATATATTATTTATGTTTTGTTAAATTGCCTACACTTAGTCTTATTCTGTTGGTAGGCAAAATATCTATATGATATGTAATTATGGATGCCTATGATGGAGCCAATATATGATGTGATGTTTGTAAATTCCTATGTGTCTTTTAAATTTTGCTAAATCATTACGTTAAGCGCGGCTCACGTTTTCAATTATGTTTAAAAAAATGGCTCGTAATTTCACTAAGTATTTTCAAAGCATGATTAAGAAATGAAGCAAAGAGTAAAGTCTAGTAATTAATCGTCCTGCCTAGGTGTATTGGGTTAATTATTAGGGTGTTACATTTCATCTAAGAGGGCGCTTAATTCACGGAGCCTAGAGGATGCAGACTTACTATACTTCAAGCATACTACGTTAGAATGTCATGTGTATATGTTTATAAGATGAGCTTGAAGATTAAAGATGCATGAATGCCTATGTTGCACGTGTCATGGTAACTTGCTCACTTTGCATGGAATGTTAGAGCATGATCACCTCAGTGTTGTTCCTGTTTTGTGTGTATAAGGACCAATGGCACGTGGACAGACGGGCTCAGAAACGGCGCGGAATCAGCAGGAACTTGAGACCGCAGAAGCACTCCGCAATGTGGCAAGGACAATGAGAATGATGATGGATCAAATGGATCAAGTCGCAAGAACTACTAATGCGAAATCAAGGCCATGAGATTTTCGGAACATGTCGATTTGGGGGGAGTTCTCGTAAGGGCGAACCGCCAAGTTTCAAGGACCCTCAATCCAAATGTTGCAAGATGAATGGATTAGGAATATTGAGAAGGTCTTTGCTGTAGTCCCATGTTCAGAGGAGTAGAAGGTCACCTTCGCTACCCATATGCTTGAAGGTGATGCCGGCTTTTGGTGGATAGGTGCCCGAAGGCTCCTAGAGGTGACCGGCATTGATTGGGAACTATTTAAGGTCCATTTTTATAGAAGTATTTCCAAAGTTGATTAGAAAATCCCAAGGACATTTTTGAAATTTATGTAACTTGTCCAAGGAAACATGAATGTAGCCCGGTACATCAAGATTCTAGGAATCATTAAGTTCTGAGGATATCTAGGGGTAGACCCCAATGAGTATTGGAAATGATTAAATCAAGAGTCAGGTTAAAGGCAAGACTTAATTCTAGGTATTACATTATACATTTTGTTTTATTTGATAAAAAATCATGCTTATGCTATATCTCGTTGAATCGATACATATATGCTTTAAGCCTTGATACATATTGATGCCTACTCATGCTTAGCTAATCATACATCCTGCTTGCTGAATGTGTTGTTTTATCTCTAGAGCGTTATTGTTATATGCTTATTCTTTGGTATGCTCAAGTATTAAGATTACATGTGTTAGTCAGACTATTAGCTCTAGCAAGTATCTTGTGAAAGCACAATATTCTTCTCCTGTTGCTCTGATGCTTGTATCTCCTTGATGTGTTTTGATATATATGTCATGCTTAATATGTTGCTTCTATAAAACACATTCTCTCTGACACACATATGAGATGTTTTCAAATATGCTCTAATCAAAATATAGTTGTGTATATCCTTTTGATTCTAGGAAATTTATTTACTTACAATGTTTTAAATGCAACTAAGATCAATTTGTGAGCATCAAAACCCTCTCAAGTATGCCATGCTTATATCACATGTAATGTGTTATTTCTTGTGTTATATGTATTAATAAATAAGTTTACAAAAAGCATGAGCATATATTTCAATTTTTCTTTATAATATATGTTTCCTTCATGC
>JAMLFY010001277.1:0-15269 GCA_030441495.1 Dalbergia oliveri
CAAAAAACCTACATTTATCTTAAGAAAGAAAACATTTTGGACTTGAAAATTCTATGCATTTTGTCATAAACTCATAAAATCAATATCTTATCATTTCCTTCATGAAAATTTCGTCCAGACCTCTCCAAGAACCATTCCTCCATTGTTCTTCATCTCAAACTCAGTAACAGCTTCAAGCTTGCAAAACCCTAGCTCAAAGTCACTAAAACCACAAATTCTCTTCACTAAACTTATTCTCTATTTCGTCATAACCTACAAAGTCACAGGAATTATAATTTGAATCCATCACTTTTTCCAACTTTGAGGGCACACAATCAGAGGTTAAAGGAAGGGTTTGATGTTGGTGGGGAAGCTTTGAAGTGAAGCAAAAGCATTCTAGAGCATCCTTTGAGCATAGAGTTCAAGAGCTCTCAAAGTAGGGTTTATCCTGTGCTTTTTTCTGTGGAATTTTTCAATTCTGTTTTAGCTTGCCTAATTCCAAAATTTTGATGATATTGATGATTAACATATTGATATTGATGTATGAATTTTTGTGTTGTGTTTGGATGGTTTTAAAAGGGTTTTCTCTCAAGTGAAATTGGAACTAGGTGGTTAAACTGATTTCTGTTCTGTAATCAAATTTTCACGAATTTTCTGGAAATTTTGTGGGTGGTTGCATGAGCCATGAAAATTATATGTTGTATCTAGACCTCTTATACTAAACACACGAATTTTCTTAGGGGTTAATTAAGGTTTGATGCCTCAAAAAAATAAAAACCAATTGTAACTGCCTTTACTGAATTGTTGAGACTGAAGTGACAAACTTGCCCGAATTTTTAATCATAGCAATTGATTGAGATAGCTCTTGAAATTTTTACACAAGACTAATAACATGTTGAAATATCTCTATGAATTTTCTTGTACTATGATTCCATAAAATTCTAGGGCTAAATATTTTGAGAACACAAGTTCTAGGACTATGAATTTGTGAATTCTGGCTTCTACGCAGATTTTCCTATTGAAGTGGTTATATAACTCTGATTGCCCTGAAATTTTTATAGGTTGTCCTAGACACATTATGGTGTCATACAGAATTTTTGTGGCTCTTGGAATAGTTGGTTGATATGGCAATTAAAATGTTGCACCCGGAACGATAAATCTGCCAAACATCGAATGTGAGAATGACTGGAAATTTGTGATAGTTTGATATCTATTCCAAGTCTATGGTATATGAATGCATGATAGTGACTTTAAGGTTTGGTTTATAGAAAATGATTAAAATCACTTGTGATTGATTGTTTATATGTGGATTTGATGATGGTACATGTTTAAGTTAGAGAAATAAAAGTCCACCTATATTATGTAAAGGGTACGAGAAAGGTCCCCTAAATGAGTAAAGGGCACGGGAAAAGTCCCTTTTTTTTTGGGCACGGGAAAAATCCTCTTTAATGGGCACGGGAAAGTCTCTTTAATGGGCATGAAAAAGAAAAAGTCCACTTCAATGTCCTAGGGCATAATATTTTAAAATGTAATCTGCTATTGAGTAGTATTATGTGTGTATATTAAGTGATTGAATAATAAAAGCTACCCACTTTTGGAAAGATGATTTGAAACTTTCAAATGAATCTTTTAGTTTACATTACATGATCATATTTTTCTAATCGAAGTGGCTGGGGCGATGACGATGACATTTATGATTGTGTATAGAAGTCTAGCTCGAGAATTGTGTAATTCTCATTTACGTTTTTGTGTTTCGTGTCGCCTCAGGGTTGATCAAGAGGACTACGAGGTTGCTACACTAAAGGAATCGTTCGCAGTAGTTTAGTAGTTAGTGTTTTTATTATATTGTACTTAGTGGTGTGTATATGTTTGTAAACAAGTAGAGAACATGTATGTATTCAAGCTCATAGAAGCGCTTCCTTTTGTATTTACTATGAAATAAATAAATGTTTTGTGTATTTGTTGTATATATTTAGTAGAACCACAATTAGTTACTACTCGACTCGATCAATATTGCTATAAATAAGAAAGGTCCGCTAATTTATAAGTAACAACTCCTAAGCATAATGTCATGACTTAAGGATAGAATTATTCTGGGGGGATGTTACAAGTTCGGTCCTTGACTTTCGGAATATTGGGTAGAAGCATATTTGCTTCAATAAATATAATGATAACATGCTTATGGATATATGCAAAGAATGTGATTCATGCTTATGTGATCAATTACATGATGATTTGTGGCATGTTGTGGTTATGTATGAATGATTGAGATGCAAGATTGATGTGTTCTATGACATGAAGCGAATTTGGGGAAGTCTTGTTCCTAGCCATTATGCTACGGGTACTACAATTTGTAAAACTGAGAGAAAAATTATCAAATCACGAGCATGAAATGTTAAATCATAAGTTATGATGATGACTATGATTATATGATAGTGTTTGCATATCTAAATAGCATGCTAAGATTAAAGGTGATGTATGACATATAGAGATTACTTTCTAGACTCAGGAAGTAATGGTTAGGAGAAGTGATCCAATAAGTCATCCTTTAGATTCCAGAAATTAATGGTTATGAAAGATGATCCTCAGGCCCCCTGTCAGCACTCTTAGGAGTTGGGAATTGGCTTATCAAGGGGATAAGTGTAGAGTAGTGAGAGCTAGTCTGCGGTTTACATGAACCTAGAAACTCTTAGGAAGAGAGACTATTAGGGTGGCCCCATAGAAAATAATCAAGAAGGTTAAGCCACCTAAGAGGACAATAGAGAAGGATTATGTTATATTACTCTATGCATCTTATGCTATGTTAAGTTACAATGACTCTTGTGATATGTTGCATAAGGTATTGCAATGCATTCACGACATTAAGATTCATGTTAAAAGATCCAAGGCCTTCAAGTTAAGGGTATTTGGAACTTAATAAATTAACCTTATGCATGTCCACCATTTTCATAATGAAACCAGAGGTTCCTAAGGACGAAGATGATGACACTACATGGAGGCGCAGCCCTCAGATTCTTGTATAAGTTTCTCATCCTCTCTCTTCTTCTTTCCGTGTTGGTCTTCAGAGGGCGATGGTGACGTTCGTAATTTATGTTGATGCTCCTACTTGGAAGATGCACTTCAATATGCTGTTATTATTCCTATTTTGTGGGTCGATGTGCCATTCATTTGTTCGTCTTCTTGGACCATCCTTTTGCGCACCTTCATCCTTAGCTTTGGTTTTCGCCCGCTACTTCTTTTCCTGATGACTTTGCTTTTGAGTGTGCATGTCACATAAGGAGCGTTTACTCATGGCCATTTGCATCTAACACCCTAGCTTCTTTAGAAATTAATTGAGGAATGGTGAATGGAAATATTGAATTTCTTGGCAAAGCGATGTGATGAGAATACCTCCATGAGGAGTACCAAAAAAAAAAAAAAAAACGTGAATAGTACTTTGCGGCCAAGGCAGCGGACAGAAGGGGATTTGGGACCCAAAGTGCACGAAGTTAAGAAAATATGAGAATAAGATTAGAAAGGTGTGGGAATGATAATTTTATACCTAGAATTAAATTTCTGGATAATATCGGTTAAATCAGTACGGCTTACCCGTTCGATGAGATTTCGGTGTGTGATTCTTACACCGAAAGACATTTCTAACATTATTGATAAATGATTTATAATGGATATTATCCATTTGAGACAAGTGGAAGGCCAAGATTTGATCTTGAAATCCAAGATCAAATCCTAGCCATCCATCATAGCCTAGTCACCAAGTCATCATGATTTCTTAACAAATATCTTGCTTTGCCATTAATACAAGCTTAGTCACCAATTTTCCTTGAAAAATCCAAGCATAAACTCGGCCAAACAGCAAGGAAACCAGAGGAGGAAGAGCTTCCATAGCCAAGAGCTTCACCTTGACTTCATCTTGCAAAAACCATAGCTTAGAATCAACAAAACCCAAAACTTCCTTCACTAAAGTTGATCTACACTCCCACCTCTACAATTCTATCCAATTGGAATTCCAAAAACCTCATCCTTTTCATCTCATCCATCACTGATTATAGGAGGATTTGGGGTGGTTTGAAGAGTTTGAAGTGAAGAGCAATCCTCTTGAAGCAATCAAGAGCAAAGGCACACTAGTCTCCACAAGTAGGGTTTCTCCTGCCTGTTTTTGTGAAATTTTTTAACCTGTTTGGACATGCCCTAAGTCCGAAATTCCTGATTGTTTTGGTTGATATCATGTTGGTATTGATGTGTAAATTTTGGTGGTGGGTTTGGGTTGTGTTAAAAAGGGGTTTTTATCAAAGAAAGTTTGGACTGGCAGGCTGGATTTTCGAACTGCTTGTAGGCAGTCTGGAATCTTCAATTTTCTGGATATGTTGTAGGTCTTTTCGTGAGCTGAAAAAAATGTATGTTCAACCTAACATCTTAGGCTAGTCCCATAAAAAATTTTGGTGTTTATATTGAAGTTTGCTGCCTGAAAAAATTCAAGAACCGAAATGTAACTGGTGCTGTCCTGGGTGCTGAAACTGAAGCAACAAAATTTGAATTTATTATCCTAGAAATTGATTGATCCAGCCCCTGAAATTTTTATGAGGAGTTAAGGACACCTTGAAATGTCACTGTGAATTTTCTTGGGTCTTGAATCAGTCAATTCCTAGGGCTAAAAATTCCAAACTAGAATCTAGGACTGGGAATTTGTGGTTCTGACCACCAAACTTGTACATTTTTTGATACAACTGTAACTTGGTTTCCTCTGAAAATTTTACAGGTTACCTTGGACATCTTGAACTAACTTGTGGAATTTTTGTAGCATTGGAAATGGCCGGGTGATATGAAAATTAATTGTTGCACCTAGAATGGGAATGCTTCAGGGTGCTGGAAAGTGATAATGAATGAAATTATGATAACTTGCTAGTTACCCCAAATCTATGGCATGTGACTGCACACTTATTGCTTAAATTTCTGACTTATGAACCTTTAATGCGAGTGACTATATAATTGTAAAGTTAGCATGCTATTGAGACAAGGAAGAGAAGTATGTAATGTAAATTGTGAAAAGTCCTGAAATAGCTTGTGTATGTGCTGTATGGTATACTTGAGCATGCAAAAAGCAAACAAGGCTTAAGGGGATGAGAGGGAAGGCAAAAAGAAGGACTTCCCTAGGAAAGTTAGAGTCGGTAGACATATCGGCTAGGCATAGAACTGTGAGTGATCCGGAAATGGAAAAAAATGAAGTTCGGTGATCTCGAATAGGAATGAGCTCATGTCCTAGCGTCTATTGTCCTTTATGAGATTGTTAATCATTGAGATGGCCCTATGTGAACTAAGCCTTCCCTATGTTTATAAACTAGAAAGATATGTGGCATTGAAAATTATGGTTGTGCATGAATTATCATTGCATGGTTAGTTTAAATTTCCATGATCTACGGATTGAACACAGATGCCTATGATTTATATATGTGAACATAATATATATATATGACTTCATTTCTCTACTATGTATGGCACATGGGGGAAGGTTACTCCTGAGAATTTTACATTATTCTCACCCCTCCAGTTGTATGTATTGCATTGTTCAGATTCGCAGATGCCGTCCCTGATCTTTTTCCTTGACTCGCCACAATGGGTGTGGCGGTATGACCCGGCCCTAGATTCTATGTATGCCTGGGTACTCTACGTTCCGTATATATATGTTCTTTGGCCGATCTTTTGGTACTCCTGTCTTCCTTGACTTCGATCCCACTTTCCCTTATGAGGGTGTGCCTCTCCACATGGCCCATCCAGACGTGTTCGAGGTTCCTCTTGCCCCACCTGTGTACCCGCCGCAGATGCACCCGCACCTTCATCCTCCTCTTCTGATTCGGACCCCTGAGAGGCAGATGCTCCCGGTGGAGGTGAGGCCATTGCACCTATGGCCAATGGTTTTCTGTAGGAGGAGGCGAGGTCATTAGTAGTAGTCGACATATATAGGGTAGTGGTGTAGCGTTAGGAATTACCTACCTAGGTTAATGTACTTTTGGTTTCCTTTTGTCTATTGTATATGTATATACGTCTATGCTATTTTGTCGCAAGTCCTGGGCAGGGGTACTCAGGGTAGGGGGATTAGCCTCAGGACACACAGTTCTGTACTTTTTGTGGCCGTTTCTCTAGTTTTCTTTTCTTTCTTTATCTTTATGATGTACAACTACGTATGATGTTCCTCTATGTAAATTTGGCTATGGAAACAGATGTATTGACTTCCTTATCATGGATTATCAGACTAGTATAGATGGTACTCCAGTAACACTCGCTAATTACTATATCCATACTCGAGGAATATGGTAAATAGGAGGGTGTTACATTATGGTATCGGGCTATCCTAAGAGCCTAGAGATGGACCGACTATGTTTCCGATAATAGTTGTCATGCATTACAATATATATGTGTATGTATGACTTGTTGGGAATGTTGTGGGTTCCTGCCATACTTGGATTGGTATTGAGCCTGATCAACTCAATATTTTATTTGGTGTGACGGAATAATACGTAAATCGGCAGACTAGGAGTGGGGCAGGGAAATAACACTGAGATGATGAACACTTTTCGTGAGATGGCCGCGGCAATGAAAAGCAACAATTGCCAATCGCATGATGGAAAGGTTGAATCGCAATGAGCACGATTGGTAACCCATGTGGGAATGAAGTGGATGGAGAATACAGAAATTTGCGGAATTTAGAAAGGCGAATCCCCCGCCTTTCGAGGCGCGTTTGACCCTGCAAGGCGGAAGAGTGGATCAAGGCAATGGAAAAGATTTTCTCAGTCTTCCCTACAGAGGTTCAAAAGGTGGCTTTTGCCACCTATATGCTAGAGGCGAGTGAGTTTTGGTGGGTAGGTACAAGAGGGTTGTTCGAAGCGTCCCAGCTGAGGTTACCTGGGATGTCTTTAAGGAAGCTTTTTATCATAAGTACTTCCCTGCTTCTGTGAGGAATGCAAAGGAGCTAGAATTTATGGCTCTTAGGCAAGGACCTATGAGTGTGGCAGATATACCTGCCAAGTTTGAAGAACTCTCCAAATTTTCTACAATCTATCAACGTGACCGAATGAAGCCTGGAAATGTATGAAATATGAGGGGGGTTGCGTGAAGATATAGAAGCCGCTGTAAGCCTCCTGAAACAGCGATTATCTACATTGGTGAACAAGTGTCGGCGTGCTGAGGACTCTAACAAGAAGCTTGCTAGCTTCAGTATACACAAAACAATATCAGAGAGGATTAGCACCCAAGGCCCTCGATTTAAGCCTACGCACCGGTCTAGGGGAGGATTTCCACTTAACAACAACAACAATAACCGAGGGAAACAAATTCAATCTCCACGCCCGGAGACAAGGAGAGAATGCCCTAAATGTGGGAAGTTACGAATCGGCCATCCTGGACCACGCAGATTACATGTTTCGACTTGGAAACCAGGACACAAGATATTCGAGTGTCCCAACAAGAAAGTTCATCATGGTCACCCAGGCCACAACAACAAGGACGTGTTTTTTGTGAGTGCCAATGAAGCTTCCGTCTCCGTCTAATTCGAGGTAAATGCGAAATAAATGGAAATACTTTAGACGTCCTGTATGATTCGGGTGCCTCCCATTCTTTCATATCCTATGAATGTGTGCAAAAATTAGGATTATCTATGTTCTTAAAATTGTATGACCTCCTTGTATCCACCCTATCAAGTCCTATTAGACTTGTCAAGCTTGCATGACCATCTCCTTCTTATAAATACTAGGAAATTTAAGGCTAATTTGTTTTGTCTACCTTTATCTGGCCTAGAAGTCATTTTAGGTATGGATTGGATGGTACCAAATTATGTACTTTTACATTGTCCAACTAGAACTGCTATCTTTCTCCTTATGTCTTCTTATGTTCCGATGGTTCCTTTTCGTTTTACTTAGACCTAGTAACACCTAACCTTAGTAAGGTGGATCGTCAGGAATATGTCCTCCTCTCGGCTAGTGAAGCCGAAAGTAACCATGACGTGAATACGATTCCATGGTGGGGAGTATCAGATGTATTTCAGAGGATATTCCGGAGTTTCCGCCTGAGCGGGAGGTCGAATTCTCCATTGAGTTGGTCCGGGGACGGGTATCCTCAATTGCTCCCTATAGAATGTCCCCCTTGGAGTTGAAGGAATTAAAGTCACAAATTGAAGAGCTACTAGGGAAACACTTTATTAGACCTAGTGCCTCGCCGTGGGAGCCCCTGTTCTTTTGGTAAAGAAAAAGGATGGGAGTATGAGGCTCTGTGTGGACTATAACGCGTTGAACAAGGTAACGATCAAGAACAAGTACCTCTGCCAAGAATTGACGACCTTCTGGATCAATTACGTGGGGCAGTGTTTCTGAAAGATTGACCTTAGGATCGGGTTACCACCAAATTCGAGTTCGGGATGAAGATATCCCTAAGACCTTTTAGAACTCGATACGGCCATTATGAGTATAAGGTGATGTCGTTTGGCAAATGCTGCAGCGGTATTCATGGATTATATGAACCGAATTTTCCGTCGTACTTAGATAAATTTGTAGTTGTCTTTATAGACGACATACTTATTTATTCAAGGACTGAAGAGGAGCATGCAGAGCATCTTAGGGTCGTGCTACAAATCCTAAGGGAGAGGAAATTGTATGCTAAACTGTCAAAGTGCGAATTCTGGATGGGAGAGGTTCAGTTCCTTGGTCATGTGATATCGCGAGAAGGAGTTTCGTAGATCCCAGCAAAGTAGAATCCGTACTTAATTGGGAACGGCCAACTGCGGTGATTGAGATTCGGAGCTTTCTTGGACTAGCTGGATACTATAGGCGATTTATTATGGGTTTTTCCAGCTAGCTCTACCTTTGACCAAGTTAACTCGAAAGAATGCTCAATTCAAATGGACACCGAATGTGAGAATAGTTTTAGAGAGTTGAAGCAGAAGTTAACCACGGCTCCTGTCTTGGTGTTACCCGACCTCGAGGACCCTTTGAGGTTTATTGCGATGCTTCTGGTAAGGGTTAGGGTGTGTGTTAATGCCAACAGAAATGTGGTTGCTTGTGCCTTCGCAGTTGAGACCTCATGAGGTGAATTATCCAACCCATGATCTTGAACTTGCGGCTGTGGTTTTTGCTTTAAAGATTTGGCGACATCATCTTTATGGTGTACAGTTCAATGTCTTCTCTGATCATAAGAGTTTAAAATACCTCTTTAATCAGAAAAGAATTGAATATGAGGCAGAGATGGATGGAATTCCTTAAGGATTACGAGTTCAGTCTAAATTACCACCCAGGTAAGGCAAACGTTGTGGGATATTGAGCGGAAAGTCCTGAGTATAGCATGCATGATGATCAAGGAAACGGAACTAGTAGAAGACTTCAAGAAGCTTAGCTTAAGCTCGTCTGTTAGCCCAGAAGGTGTGGTGTTAGGTTAGATTAGAATAACAAGCGATTCAGGAACAAATTTTGGTTGCCAAACCAAAGACCAAGAGCTTCAAGAGATTTTAAAATCAGCTCACACTAAGAAGTTGCCGGAATTTACCACGACCAGCGAGGTATATGGAGGTACAAGGACAGGGTCTGTGTACCTGCAAGCGGTACTCTAGGAATGAGATTTTGAAGGAGGCACACAAAGGCGAATTCACCATACACCCTGGGACTAGTAAGATGTATGCGGATCTCAAGAAATGTTCTGGTGGCCTGGGATGAAGAGAGACATAGTGGAGTTCGTTCAAAGGTGCTTAACCTCAAAAAATCAAAATAGAACACCAAAAGCCGGCAGGAACCTTACACCCCTTAGAAATCCAGAAATGGAAGTGGGAAAGCATCTCCATGGATTTCGTAATGGGCTTTCCAAGGACGTCATCAGGCTATGATGCTATATGGGTCATAATAGACTAGCCAAGTCCTCATTCTTGCCCATCAAAGCTAATTATCCTTTGGATAGGTTAGCTTCCTTATACATCCAAGAGGTAGTGAGGCTACACGGTGTTCCTTCTTCAATAGTTTCCGATAGGACCCCAACTTCAAGGTTCTGGGGGGCCTTCCAACGGGCCTTTGGGACCAAGCTGTTTGAGTACGGCTTATCACCCTCAAACGGATGGGCGCTGAACGCACCATCCAGACTCTGGAAGATATGAGGGCGTGCGTGATTGACAGAAAGGGAGTTGGGATAAAGTACTTCCGCTGTGGAGTTTTCTACAATAACGCTATCATGCTAGTATTGGCATGGCCCCATATGAAGCCCTATATGGAAGGAGATGTCAATCCCCATTATGTTGGTATGACTTGGGGGAAACACGATTGTTAGGACGATCGTTAACCAAACGACAGAGCAGATCCAGAAAATCAAGGAGAAAATCCTCGCCGCAGAGTCGTCAAAAGAGCTATGCAGACAATAGAAGAAAGCCTTTAGAATTTCAGAGGGAGAACACGTATTCCTGAAGGTCACACCCACTACGGGAGTAGGTAGAGTCTTAAAGGTCAAAAAATTGTCACCTAGATTTATAGGCCCTTTTCAAATCCTTAAACGCATTGGGTAAGACCTTTGTCAAATAGCCCTACCTCCGTCTTTATCCAATCTCCATGATGTCTTCCATGTATCTCAACTTAGAATGTATCATCCAGACCCAACCCATGTCATTGAACCCGAATCTATCCAGTTACGGGATGATTTGACGTTTCGAGCACCTAGGATTTAGATCGTGGATAGAGAAGTTAGGCAACTAAGGAACAAATCGGTGCAACTAGTCAAGGTAGCTTGGGTGACAGGACATGAAGATTTCACCTGGGAGCTAGAATCAACCATGAAGAAGGATTATCAGAATTGTTTCCAGGTACGAAATTTTGAGGACAAAATTTCTATTAAGGTGGGTGGTAATGTAACACCCTAGCTTCTTTAGAAATTAATTGAGGAATGGTGAATGGAAATATTGAATTTCTGGCAGGAACCGTTGTGATGAGAATACCTCCATGAGGGAGTACAAAAAAAAAAAAAAACGTGAATAGTACTTTGCGGGCCCGCAGGACGCACAAAAGGAGATTGGGACAGAAGTACCGAAGTTAAGAAAATATGAGAATAAGATTAGAAAGGTGTGGGAATGATAATTTTATACCTAGAATTAAATTTCGGGTAATATCGGTTAAATGGATACGCAACTTACCGTTCGATGAGATTTCGGTGTGTGATTCTTACACCGAAAGACATTTCTAACATTATTGATAAATGATTTATAATGGATATTATCCATTTGAGACAAGTGGAAGGCCAAGATTTGATCTTGAAATCCAAGATCAAATCCTAGCCATCCATCATAGCCTAGTCACCAAGTCATCATGATTTCTTAACAAATATCTTGCTTTGCCATTAATACAAGCTTAGTCACCAATTTTCCTTGAAAAATCCAAGCATAAACTCGGCCAAACAGCAAGGAAACCAGAGGAGGAAGAGCTTCCATAGCCAAGAGCTTCACCTTGACTTCATCTTGCAAAAACCATAGCTTAGAATCAACAAAACCCAAAACTTCCTTCACTAAAGTTGATCTACACTCCCACCTCTACAATTCTATCCGATTGGAATTCCAAAAACCTCATCCTTTTCATCTCATCCATCACTGATTATAGGAGGATTTGGGGTGGTTTGAAGAGTTTGAAGTGAAGAGCAATCCTCTTGAAGCAATCAAGAGCAAAGGCACACTAGTCTCCACAAGTAGGGTTTTCTGCTGCCTGTTTTTGTGAAATTTTTCTAACCTGTTTGGACATGCCCTAAGTCCGAAATTCCTGATTGTTTTGGTTGATATCATGTTGGTATTGATGTGTAAATTTTGGTGGTGGGTTTGGGTTGTGTTAAAAAGGGGTTTTTATCAAAGAAAGTTTGGACTGGCAGGCTGGATTTTCGAACTGCTTGTAGGCAGTCTGGAATCTTCAATTTTCTGGATATGTTGTAGGTCTTTTCGTGAGCTGAAAAAAATGTATGTTCAACCTAACATCTTAGGCTAGTCCCATAAAAAATTTTTGGTGTTTATATTGAAGTTTGCTGCCTGAAAAAATTCAAGAACCGAAATGTAACTGGTGCTGTCCTGGGTGCTGAAACTGAAGCAACAAAATTACCCGATTTTATTATCCTAGAAATTGATTGATCCAGCCCCTGAAATTTTTATGAGGAGTTAAGGACACCTTGAAATGTCACTGTGAATTTTCTTGGGTCTTGAATCAGTCAATTCCTAGGGCTAAAAATTCCGAGAAACTAGAATCTGGACTGGGAATTTGTGGTTCTGACCACCAAACTTGTACATTTTTTTGATACAACTGTAAGCTTGGTTTCCTCTGAAAATTTTACAGGTTACCTTGGACATCTTGAACTAACTTGTGGAATTTTTGTAGCATTGGAAATGGCCGGGTGATATGAAAATTAATTGTTGCACCTAGAATGGGAATGCTGTAGGGTGCTGGAAAGTGATAATGAATGAAATTATGATAACTTGCTAGTTACCCCAAATCTATGGCATGTGACTTGCACACTTATTGCTTAAATTTCTGACTTATGAACCTTTAATGCGAGTGACTATATAATTGTAAAGTTAGCATGCTATTGAGACAAGGAAGAGAAGTATGTAATGTAAATTGTGAAAAAGTCCTGAAATAGCTTGTGTATGTGCTGTTGTGGTATACTTGAGCATACAAAAAGCAAACAAGGCTTAGAGGGGATAGAGAGGGAAGGCAAAAAGAAAGACTTCCCTAGGAAAGTTATGAGTCGGTAGACATATCGGCTAGGCATAAAGTGTGAGTGATTAGGAAATGGAAAAAAATGAAGTTCGTGATCTCAAATAGGAATGAGCTCATGTCCTGGCAGTCTATTGTCCTTTATGAGATTGTTAATCATTGAGATGGCCCTATGTGAACTAAGCCTTCCCTATGTTTATAAACTCGAGAAGATATGGCACTGAAAATTATGGTTGTGCTTGAATTATCATTGCATGGTTAGTTTAAATTTCCATGATCTACGGATTGAACACAGATGCCTATGATTTATATATGTGAACATAATATATATATATGACTTCATTTCTGTACTATGTATGGCACATGGGGGAAGGTTACCTCCTGAGAATTTTACATTATTCTCACCCTACAGTTGTATGTATTGCATTGTTCAGATTCGACAGATGCCGTCCTGATCTTTTCCTTGACTCGCCACAATGGGTGTGGCGGTATGTCCGGCCCTAGATTCTATGTACGCTGTCGGTACTCTGTTCGTATATATATGTTCTTTGGCCGATCTTTTTACTTCTTTCTTTTCCTGCTTTCGATCCCACTTTCCCTTATGAGGGTGTGCCTCTCCACATGGCCCATCCGACGTGTTCGAGGTTCCTCTTGCCCCACCTCTGTACCCGGGCGGATGCACCCGCACCTTCATCCTCCTCTTCTGATTCGGACCCTGGGAGGGCCCAGATGCTCCCGGTGGAGGTGAGGCCATTGCACCTATGGCCAATGGTTTTCTGTAGGAGGAGGCGAGGTCATTAGTAGTAGTCGACATATATAGGGTAGTGGTGTAGCGTTAGGGAATTACCTACATCAGGTTAATGTACTTTTGGTTTCCTTTTGCTCTCTTGTATGTGTATATACGTCTATGCTATTTTGTCGGCGGTCCTAAAGGTAGGTCTAAGGGTAGGGGGATTAGCCTCAGACACACCGAGTTCTGTACTTTTTGTGGCCGTTTCTCTAGTTTTCTTTTCTTTCTTTATCTTTATGATGTACAACTGCGGTATGATGTTCCTATGTAAATTTGGCTATGGAAACGGATGTATTACGACTTCCTTATCATGGATTATCCCGACTAGTATAGATGGTACTCCCGTAACACTCTGCTAATTACTATATCCATACTCGAGGAATATGGTAAATAGGAGGGTGTTACATTGCCACTTCAACCATCCGTGACTTCCCTGTCTACATGCCTCGATCACCACCTTGCCCGCAGAGCCATGGTCGAACCCATCAAAGGAATCACCTTCCAACACTTCGGAGATTCACACCCACTGTTCCCATGGAGAGTAGCAGCAATGGAGAGCTACTATGTCATAGCCTATGGAGAGAGCAGCACGCTCATAGGGGAGCTACTCGTCCACGCTGAGAAGCTCATGTTCATCCCGTGGGTCCTTTCGCTATTCCTAATGACCTTGCTCGCGTGCTCAGCTCCTTCCTTCCTTTCGGAAGCATCGTTAGTAGGTATTGATCATGGACCTCTTGGAGCGCTTATGCATATCTCGTAGAGAGGATTCCTTCTTTTGATATTTTGTTAGAAGTTATCTACTTTAGGTGCGTCCTAGTAGGAGTAGTGGGTAGAGAGGTTTTAGTAGGTTGTTTTAGTTTCTATCCACATACTATTTATCACTTTTCAGATGACTATACCTAGCCCAACCTCTCTTGGTGGGCATGATACCCTTTTAGTAGTTTATTTTAATACGTGATGTAGAACGATTAATACCTATGCTATATATATATATATATATATATATATATATATATATATATATATATATATATATATGTGATATTATGCTCATGAGATTGTTGTGTTTATACTTTGTGCATGCTATGGATTGTTTATATTCTCCTCTATACGTGCAGAGACAATGATAGGTTTTACTTAGTATGCGCAGCTCACGTTTTGTTTTCAAAGTTAAAAAAAAAGTTTAACTATAATTTTACTAAAGTATTTTCAAGAGTTAAAGACAAGGACTGAAACAAAAGAGTAAATTCTAATAATTAACTTAAATACATCATAGGCATGTTGGGTTAAATATTAGGGTGTTACGCTATTATCTTGTTGCTATTAATCTTTAATTTCAATTGCTTTAATTTTACCCTTCAAGACCCTCAATTTTCCAACTAAGTGGTAAGGCCTCCTTGAGAGACAACCTAGGTTATGCCCTTTACTACATTTTTAGTGCAACTTAGCATTAAATTAATTTTCTAATTTGAGGAGGTAAGTGAAAGCCTTCTTTCAAATTTTGGCTCTATTTTAGAGAGGCATTAAAACCTAGTTGTAATTTTAGTATTTTTGTTTTTATTTCAGTTTATTTCATTTCATTTCATTTTTATTTGTTCTAGTTTTTAATATCTACCAAAAAAAAATTTGTTCCTTTGTATGAAGCGTTCCCTATCCTTGAAAATTTGATACCTCTTGACTTTGAGATTGAGAAAACTTTGAGAAAAATTAGGGCGAAGCATCAACAAGCGAAACCATTTGAGCATTCTAATCCTCTGTTTAGTGTTTCAGGAAATACAAGTAACATGAGAGATCGG